>JAQFZY010000103.1:0-51260 GCA_034696285.1 Hypogastrura burkilli | reverse complement strand
CCTTCGGGGGGCCTTCGAGCCAGTAGGAGCTCTTGGTCAGGGATAAATTCAGTGTCCAGAGCAGTGGAGGAGGACTCAAGGTCAGGGTCAAGTAGATATTCCTCCATATAGATCGGCGTCGTTAGGGTAAGTAGCAACGGGTCATGGTCACTTCGTGCTACCGAAGGAACCAGCGTCGCTGGACTTAGGTTTCCGGGGACTCGGTTGTCGCCTTCGGGGGGCCTTCGAGCCAGTAGGAGCTCTTGGTCAGGGATAAATTCAGTGTCCAGAGCAGTGGAGGAGGACTCGAGGTCAGGGTCAAGTAGATATTCCTCCAAAGAGATCGGCGTCGTTAGGGTAAGTAGCAAGGGGTCATGGTCACTTTGTGCGACTGAAGGAGCCGGCGTCGCTGGACTTAGGTTTCCAGGGACTAGGTTGTCGGGCCTTCGAGCCAGTAGGAGTTCTTCGTTATGGTCAAATTTAGTGTTCATGGCAGTGGAGGTGGACTCAAAGTTAGGCTCAAGTGGATGTTCCTCCAAAGAGATCGGCGTCGTTAGGGTAAGTAGCCAGGGGTCATGGTCACTTTTTGCCACCGAAGGAGCCGGCGTCGCTGGACTTATGTTTCCAGGGACTAGGTTGTCGGGCTTTCGAGCCAGTAGGAGCTCTTCGTCAGGGTGACTTTCCATGTTCAAGGCAGTGGAGGTGGAGTCAAGGTCACGGTCAAGTGGTTCTTCCTCAAAAGAGATCGGCGTAGTCAGAGTTAGTAGCCAGGGGTCAAGGTCACTTCGTGCCACCAAAGGAGCCGGTGTCGCTGGACTTAAGTTCCCGGGGACTAGGTTGTCGGGTCTTCGAGACAACAGGAGCTCTTCGTCAGGGTCATTTTCCATGTTAAAGGCAGTGGAAGTGGAGTCAAGGTCAGGGTCAGGGGGTTCTTCCTCCAAAGAGATTGGTGTCGCTAGGGTAAGTAGCCAGGGGTTAAGGTCGGGGTCAGGATCTGGATCGGGTGGCCTTCCAATTGGCCGGCCACCACTAATGCCAAGAAGGCAAAGAACGCAGTAGAAGACGATTGCTTTCATAGTCTTGTAGTTGTAGCACTTTGTAGTTGCAGCTGTAGCTGTAGCGTGTTGTCTCAAAAGTGAACTTTTGGAAGTGACGGAACGAACTGATTTATTTGTTGATAGCTTGACCCTCAAATTTGTAGGCGGGGATAGCCAACCGGTTTGACCCCGGCGTTGGTTGGTATGGTTATTAAAGATTGACTTATATGTAAATAATAGGCGGGTGAAATATCAACTTTATTACCAAAATTACAAGAAGTATAGAGGCAGAAATGTTAGAAAAAAAATGTGTACAACCAAGAATGTTGTACTGTAATTATTGTAATTTATGCATATGTATTAAGATGGAACACAGGTATGGATCAGGCGGCAACTTTATAAGGACATATCAGGTCGGGTTTGACAGCAAAGGTGCTCGTAGCAGGCACTGAGCAAGTACTTCGCATTCGGGTTCTCAAATACATTATGTAGCATTTCCAGCGAGGCTAGGTCTTGTATGCGAAAGTATTCCTCAACTTCTTCTCCTGAAATGACATCAGAAGTTCAATATAGTATAGTTAACTTCACATACTACATACTACGCAATGAAGTGTTTTGTGAATTCACCATTAGAAACACCCAGCATTATAAGCTTGTAGAGAAAGGATGGCTCAATAACGTCCAGTGGGTGGTCAATAGCCCATTGGTCCCAGGGTTCACGTAAGATAGCCCTTGCAACCACGAGCAGTCTGTAAATTGTCAACAATGGAATCAATGACGCCCACTGTAATTCCTAAAGATGACACATTATAATAAGAATGCTGGCTACTTATCTAGAAGACTTACCTTTTCTCCTCACGACACTGTCCTACGTGATCACAAAGGCAGGTAGCTTTCCAGTAGTTCATCACATCAGCTTCAATCAGGTCCGTAGTGTAAATGTCAATCATATGTATCGGGGTCAGGACCCTCATTGTCTCCCGATCCAAGCCAAACTTTTCCAGCGCCAGGTCCGGCAGCTCATTCTGGTAGCGTATAACGGCCAGCTCTTTATTGATGTCCTCATATGCGATTGGATCCTCTTCAGCAGCAGCCCCACTTGCTAGTATCCCCAACTTGGCCATGCAGAGCATGAACTTCTTGTCGTCCACACTGGCCTCTTCAGTCTTTCCCAGCTTAATCAGCGTCTGGGAGGCTCCTTTGTAGTCCTCAATGATGGTTGAGTGGTGCCAGGCAATTTGGGGATATTCCTTCAGAAAGTCCCCGACCAGGGCCCGATACTTGCTTGTGCTAAAGATGTTAATGAGCTCTGCGTCTTTCTTCTGCTTCAGGAACCACTCAAAGGTATAGCGTGGAAACTCCAGAGCGTAGTATTTCTCGAAAAAGAGATCGAGCCGCTCAAAGTCACGCTCCTTGTAGCAGACAGAGACAAGGATGTTGAAGTCAAGGTATTTTTCGGCCAGGGAAAGGGCTCCTACGGGCTCAAGCTCAACAAGGTTCCCCAGGAGCTTGGCTCGCTTGTTCTCAAAGTCTCCCAACTTCTGAGCGTATCTGTCAGAGAGTCGAAGGCTCTCAACATTCGTCTTCAATCCATCCAGAATAAGATCAGTGAGTTGCTCCAGTTGTTTGAAGAGACCAATTCTGACTGAGGAGTCTTCAGTTAGACGGCTTGATGACAGAGTGATATCGGCCTGCTTGGTTAGAGCTTCAAGGTTGTGATCCTTGACATACCACGGAATTATGTCATACGTATTGTATGACTCCAGAAGCGGCTGGAGAAAGCTTGACTTGATGATCCCAAACTTCTCGTTAACAAGGAGCTGGTTGAGCTCAGCAAATATGACAAGTATTACTTCATTTGTTTCGCTAACGGTTTCCAGTATAACTCCCGGCTCTGAGGAATTCATGCTCTCCTCCTCAAGGGTCACTAGGGCTGTAAGGATCTGATGAACCCGGGAGACTTCTTTGTAGAACAAATCATTGAAACTCAAATGAGTATGTCCCGCACGGTTGTCATTCCTGATGGCCACGATGGACTTAATCGCCGGATCGATATGTTTCCTGTATCGTTGCCTGAAATTGGAATAGGAGCCCGTGTTTTTTTGGCACTGGGAATAATATCTAATACAAATTAAAATGCAATATGCAGTCCTTACTCCGTCTGAAGGAAGTGTAATGCCATGGAAAACGCGATTTTCTCGTACAGGTTGTACAGCACCGATGCTGTGGCTTCGGCCTCATTTCGGATGACGGTACCAGTCAACTTTTGTTATAAATGGTATAAGATAAGCTCTCGTGTAAACCTCAAATGAATTTAGAAAATGAATCCCGCCTTACCCGTGCCCAAACGCCTGCAGACTTCAGAAATCCAAAAAATAGCTCTAGCCCTTTCTTTTTATCAGCTAGAAAGTTCTTGATGAGCATCTTAGATTTGAGTCCCATTGGATCCAACCCATCATCTAATATGGAACGGATTCAGCAACTCTATTATTACTTCTACGAACTATAATTTCGTAATTCTTGAATTCATTTCACATCATACGCAGCATACCTCTGCCCAGAGACGATCCCCACCTCGGGTCACTCATTGGAGCATCATTGATAAGCTTCTCGCATAGATCTATTGTCCAGACGTCAATGGGATCATTTGGAGCTGCGCTTGGAATGTTTGCCGGGAACAAACTAGCCACTATTTCTTTGGACTCCTCGATCCTCTTTCCACAGAAGCTGAGAAAGGCTGACTTGTAGCGGTTCACGTTGTCATCACTCATTGAGAGATCAAGGATGTTGTGCTGTGTGATGGCTAGGGCCAAGTGATCCGGAACCCGAACTTCGGCAAGCGTGTCAATGAGTCCCCTAAAACAGTGCATGAGAATACGTATGAATTTCGCTCAAACACCTAATAATGCGAGTCTCTTACATTGAGCCTTCCATGTTCTGATTGGACCGCATAGACAGTAGCCCAAATCTTGGTGTAAACACGACGACTCCTTCAGAAACTATTCCATTTCCTAAAAACGGACCTCCGACAGTATCACTCGAGAAAGAGTCCAAAGGATATTCATCTATTGTAAATTAACACCAAAATCGGTAAGTATATGTATATATGTATCTTGTTCAAAACTAAGCCAAAGTCCCGTAAATATGTGAATAAACAGTGAGAGTGCACTCACCTGATATAATTAGGATTTTCTCTTGAGACACCATATAGTAGTACCCTTGCCAAGTGAGGAGTTTCCAGGAATAAAGTGTTTCCTCATCCGTCTCACTCTTTGGTGTTGTGTGGTCCACTAGTGTAAGTTGAATCTTATCCCGAGGTTTCGTGGTTTTCGGATCAAATGATACTAATTCGGTAAAATAATTTACGGGTTAGCAAAATACACAGACGATGCGAATTTTTAAATAAGCTCCTTCTCTTACATATTCCATAGTTGACTACAGAATTGGATTCGCCCTGGTCCAGAGCAGCAGCTAGGAGGGAGATTCTGCCGTCGGATTGTGATATGATATCCAGTAGCCAAACTTGGATTCCTCGGAGATCCACCTTGCATTCCTAAAAAAATGATAAAAGTTTAGCTTTCGAAAAACTAAAAAAAAATTGGACTAATAGACAGGTACGACGTACGACATCAGGCAAGAAAACTACCTTTTGTACAACTGCATTCTACTGTCATTTATTTACTGTTCGCATTTGTCATTTGTCACATAGAAGACACAGTCATTCTAGTCATAGTAATTAAACCCGTGATCTCACGATCACGATACTTATAACATTTAAACATTAAAACATGGTTATCTCTGGCATAGCATACGCTTGGAGTAAACAGGAAGCGAGAGAGTACAGGGAACAGGGAACTGAAAATGAGAACTGAGAACAGATCAGAAATCCGAATTCCACGACTCCTAAAGTCATCCGGTACCACTTTCTATGCTACTCTAGATAATTCTAGTTTAAACATATTAAATTTAATATTACTGCATAGGTACCGTACTAAATGAGTTGGTCACTCTATGCATCTATACTAACGTTTTAAATGTGAACTGAACACCGAATCCGTTTAAATAAAAAGCAAATACTTACCCACACAGCTTCATGGAACTGCTTTCGTACAATATCATCCAAATTGATATCATTGACACACTGCTGGTGGGCGGAGGTCACATTCCAGGTTTGAAATAACGTGCCAGCCAATACATAAACAGTCGAGTTTCGGTTTCCTGGTTGAGCTGGGGTCTCTTTAGAGAAGGGAATAGCAACTTTCGCTCGTTTCTAAATTAACAAATATATACCTATAAGCGAGGAATGGAAGAATAGAGGAATTTTACGTAAATTCACCAGCTCCTGGTCAATTTTGCACAGCAAATATTACGAGACGCAAATGCTCACATAATAGTAGGCGAATATTTAGAGATTGTAAAAAGGGATGAGTACACCCGTTACACCACTCACCGTGTCCAGGGCAGAACTTCCTCCCATGGGCATCAAGTAGGACATCCTTCTGCTCAAGCCCCCCAACCAGCCTCTCGTCGCATGACTCAAGCTAACACACGATAGAGACGGTTTACTTCCGGCTATAGGCTTGATTAAAAGCACTGTGGCACTTGTTGTGGCTAGTATACACCCAGTTGGCCACATGGAAGATAAGGAATCGCATTCTTGGCCCTGACAATTCAAAATTAAGAATTTAATCATTAGGTTTAGTGTTTAGTATTCACAGTTGAAGAATTGAGTTGCTTAGAATCTAGAACTTACTGGAACATCTGCACTGATAGAAACAGTGGCAGACTCATTCGAAATATTTGGCCAATAGTTGATATGGCCCTCCGGACTCACAGCAATGCAGGCAGGGACAACCCCAGTTCCAACAATACAAACCAGCCGAGCATGATGAAAGAGCTCGCTGGGTGGCAGAATTAACTCTCGACAAGGAATGGTATTCTTCTTCCCGTCACTGACATGTCTCCAGATGTAAAGCTGTCTTTTCCAGACGAGCCATGCCCATCCATTGGGATCAAGTCGAAGGGACACAGCTTGTGGATCTATAAAAATTCACAAAATCACACATAAAACATACTAATCATGAGCACGAGGAGTTTTTCATTATAGCTAATTGCTAATTCAAACATTATAACAACATCCTAAATACTTCCCAGGTGGTAGTACTTACCTTCTACTTTGTTCAAAACGACCTTCACCATTGACGGAAGTTGAGACCCGTAATGTTCCAACAAATGGTTCGAGTTTTCACTCATAATAAGCAGCTCTGCATTCGTGTAGCGCCTTCGACTGAAACTGAAAAATTGAAGATTAAAATCATGCGAATTAAAGTACACGGCATACGTTTAAATGTTAAATATGAATATTGAATTGCACTTAATTACTTAATTGTTAATGGTATACTTTATTAGTAGTAGTAGGTAGATAGTAATATTGATATTTAATCAAATTTTAACCTTGTGGTCATACTCGACGCCGTGGCTGATGAGTTGAAGGAAGCATTTTTGTAAGTTGAAAAGGAGTTATTCATCTTG
This sequence comes from Hypogastrura burkilli, assembly GCA_034696285.1. NCBI lineage: Eukaryota > Metazoa > Arthropoda > Collembola > Poduromorpha > Hypogastruridae > Hypogastrura > Hypogastrura burkilli. The sequence continues at coordinate 44,712 of JAQFZY010000103.1, read as the reverse complement.
TGTCTTGATAATCTTAGTTCACCTTGACCTTCACCTTGTTTTCTCGACGACCTTATATCAAGACCTTATAAAGTTGACCAAGATCAAGAGCTCACAGTTAAAGGTCGCCGGTCACAGTTGGGAAAAAGTAATAAGTAATAATTATTAAATTATTTATTATAGTTTTAAACACGGCAAAAACAATGGAAACTAGAATGCAATGAATAATTCATACCATCATTCATACCTGATCAATTGGAAAAAAGCTGAAAAACGCTCGAACTAAACTTCACTGCGTTTGCATCCTCACACTTACATAACGGCTTTAATGTAGCTCTAACCTAAGTATCAGCGGTTTGTACACAGCATTAGATTAACTGGAAGAATTAATAAATTGTGTAACTAAAGTTAACCTTGGTATGTTATCAACTATTTACTGTAAGCTGTAATCTCTGAGGTAGTTAAATGCACCAAATGTTTCAACCATAGGTGGTACATTTTAGTTTGCCCAAAACTGAAACGTGAAACATGAATATACATAGTATGTCGGAACGGGCAGTGTCAAGCGAGCACACAGCACATAAATTATGTGCTAGGAACGTCAAACTGGCACATAATTGTGTGCTAGGAACGTCAAACTGGCACATAGCACACAGCACACAAACCGTCAATCCAGCACACTAGCACACAATTATGTGCTCGCTTGACGTTTTGAGCACACAATTGTGTGCTACAAAATCGTCAAGCTGGCACATAATTTGTGCGACTGAAGGCACAATCTGACCAGCAAACGTTTACATTTAACTAATTACGTATGTGTATTAATATGCGTATATGCTTTTATTTGCACCTTTATGTTTTGAATATAAACGTATGTTTAAACCGTGAAATTCCTACCTGATAAACTTTCAAAGAGGTTTCATTATATATCTTCTATTATAGTAAGACTTACCCATAATGCCCCAATTATATCAATCCGTGAATTGCTTCTACATATGTACCTTGTACTACATGAGTTGACCTTATATAATGTTGTTTTATTTGCTTGTACCAATGCTATTAACTGTAAAGAAGCTTGCATCTTGTATAAATGTTACTAGGGCGTAAAGTATTTAATACAATGAAACGTTTAAATAGTTTGTCTAACACGATTAATACGTCCGTGCACAAGCTAACGTCACAGAGCATGGTAAAACAAATTGCAAAATGGACACTGCACCAGCTCATATCCGGCGATCGGGTTACAGAATACATGTTCGAAATCTTTTTAATAATTCAAACAATACCAAACAGTAATTTAAAACTATTTCACAAATGGTTGGGATGAGTGAAGATCAAGGTAACAGATAGAAGTTTACGTTTGAAAGAAAACAATGAATTCCTAATTTATTCTTGTAGTTTTATCACGTGAATCTACACAAGTCACATAACACACGTGAAAGTATAATCTTTCTAGTATAAACTTAATATTTCATTAAAGATTGACTTGTATATGTAGGTCAAAAGGTACTAAATACATGATTGGCTGTGTAATTAAATTGATTGATTGATGGATTCATAAAAAACAAACTGCTAGGCATTTTATACATATTCATTGGAGAAGTGATTTTATTAGGATGATCTTACTAACCACACAGCACTAACCGAGGACGAGTTATCCACAAGTGTACGGTCCTTAAGAATAGGACTGCCTAAGCCATTGTACGTGATCTTAGTTTTTCCGTTCCAAAGTACTGCATAGTAATGGTTCCCGGTGTACATACTGTAGGCACAAACTTCGTACCTGACACCGTGAATGATCTGTTCCTTCTTGAGCTCGTCCTCTAAAGCGTAAATCTTGTTTCCAGTTTGGGCAGAAGTGTTGAGGTAGTTCCGATAGAATCCATCTAGCACGTAAACAAGAAGATCGGGCAGACCATCCTCGACAGGCTCATACTTGATTGTAACGTCACCAAAACAGAATTTGCAGTACGACTCCTTATCGTATCCTCGATTTATGAGCCGCTGAAAACTGCTTTGAGTAGTAGCTGCACGTAAGAGAGGAAGACTCACAAGTCTTTTCTTCGTGGCATTTCTTTTGCTGCAATTACTGCTTTTGCAATGGGAAAGTTCGTAAAAGCTTTCAAACCAACTTTGAATTGGCTGAAGACCGTACTCTCTTTCTTCCTCCCATAAATCCATGTTAGGCGTTAATTGCAAATTTAGAAGATCAGTAACCCATATTCGCTTAGCTTCAGAGATCTGACCTTGGTCCATGTACCCGAAAATTCGTTGCATCTTGTTTCTCAATGAATCCGGCAACCCAAATACCGAATTAAAGAACGCATTCGCTGCAGGAACATAATTCTTTAGGTAGTAAAGAATCTGCATAGTGCAGTCAAAGTTGCACGTGTTAGTAAATCTAAAGTTCTTCCCCTCATACGTAAATGTTGCTCCCCAAGGAACGGCCGGCATTGAAAACACAGGATTCCTATCTTCAGAATTTTTGGGTGGCCTTTTGTGCTCTTTGAAACCTTCCGTCTCTAATTCTGGAGACTTCTGTCTAAAATATAAATTAATGTCGGGATCTGTTTTGAAACAACCTCCCTTTTGCCCCTTGTCTTTGCATTTGCTTTTAGGAGCCTTGGGTTTCGAATCCACAGATAAGGTCGCCTTCAATTTCTTAATGACCTTATCTTCCTTTCTGTGTGATTTCCTTTTCTGTGAGGTCGTTTTATTGTTTCTTGGCTTCTCTGCAGCTTTTTTCTTGCTTGCAGACTTTGTGGAATGTAATGCATGCTCAGCAACATGTACAGGTTTCACTAACTCTTCGTCGTCGGACTCGAACCCAGGATCCAATAGGAAAAGTTCTGTAAGAGACAAAACTGGGATGACAGGTGAATACTAGCATACTATTCAATCATTACTGACGATTTGGATGTTTATTTCTCTATCCGATCAATATAAAACGCTCTAATATCAGCATCAACGTTGATTCAAGGGTTTACCTAAATCGTCTTCTTCATCTATAGTATGTGGCTCTAATTCGTCCTCCAGTTCATCAACCATTTCAACACTGTCCAAGTTCTTCAGTGCCACCGCAAGCTGTATGGCTCCTCCTTAATAATGACACAAGTCAACATTAATAAGAAGAAGTATAAGATTTTGTTGAAATTTGATCCATTTACCAGCTATAAAACCTTCATTTTTTCGAACCAATCGGGGCAATTTTACGTCTTTTTCTCCACCAAGAAGGTCGACCTTAAAAATCTTAATCCAGTTTTCAATGGCATTCGTAGTTGCGTCAACTATTTGCTGGTTGCAGATGGAAAACAAGCTTAAATTCAGAACTGGAGCATACGGCAAAATATGTACTAGTAAGTAATGCAAAAACTTTAATGAATGAAGATCATTCACTTCATACGAAGTAGTATGCACTGTTTTTTTTCGTTCCAAGTAATCTTTTTCAAGTATCTTTTCTGAGATGAGTTTAGCGTAGTAGCCGAAGGGAGACCTTTCCCAAAAATCTCCTTGTTTTGAAATTTCCGAGAACTTTAAGTCCTTCCACAGTTCTTTTCCTGATTTACAAAATAAACTTCCGTAAGGTAATAGTTGTTGGATTTTTATTGACTAAGTAATGAATGCGACAAATAAGGAAAGAGCGTTACCGGTGCGGCTAGTACACTGTCCAATGTTTTTAATGACGTCTTTTACATTTTTTGTGCGATAATAATTACACGTAACAGTCATTGCGTCAATTGTGCGTCGGTGAAAGGTAAACATGTCCTTTCCATTGATGAATCTGTTATACGAATAGTAAAGAGTAGGCTAACTGAATCTCAGTAACTAATTTTTAAAAAAATTAATATTTTTAAAGGATGTTTCTTACGCATATATCCATGTCTTCCAAAATTCCAATGCAGCAATATCACATTTGTAAATTTGTTTTGCTTTTTTAATGAAGAATCGGACGACATGCACTCTACACGATAAAAAACAGGTAATAGAAGCACATCTTTGAGCGTTGCGTATGTAGTATGTATGTAAATGATTTACCGGCAAACGTGTACTGGAAATATTGGTCCAACAAGTTCTCCACACAATAATCTCCAAAGTTTTAGAAGATAACCTTCCACGTCGGTTCCATCGAAAACTCGGGTACATGCACTGAGCATTACCTTTGAAAAGTCAATTTCAAAACGGCGGAATCCATAATTTCGGCCGCGAACTTTGAATACACGCTTGTATCTGAAACAGGCATTAAAAAAATCAGCTACATGCTATTTAGTAATAACGTACGAGAAAAATGTGGCTTACTCGTCCAGCATATACTGCAAGCAATATTGCACAGTGCCAGTGTTGTGGCTGTTTGTGTAGAATTCCAGAATAGGTAGAGGGGGTTCGCCTACCACTGGGCTCTTGACGACAAGAGCGTAGTACATAATCAGTCCATTCTCCAAGGGATCAGGTAGTCTCTTGGGAATGGAACCGGTGGCATCGAGGAAAGCGGTGATTGTGTCATTTGACGTTAAACAATTAAGAATACGAAGTTGCTTCTCCGTAAACATTACTACTATTAACGGGAATATTGAAAGAAGCTGAATATAACCGTCAAGCTTTTTCCCTTTTATTTCTTGTTTTTGTTTTAAGTATGTCATGAGCAAGTCAATGAGCACGTCCCGGTGATAATCTGCGTCCGCCGCAACCTGGGCAGAAAATATAAATTTAAGTGCACGAAGAAATAGCTATAATCAGCATAGTTACATAGTTACACTCCATGTACTTCGGATTTGATCTGAAAGTGCAATTACAACAATTATCAAGACATTTTGCTTTCTTACTAAGCCGTTCGCAAGAAGTAATGTAGGCATTACCTGCCGGAAGACTTGGAGGGTTTTGACAATATTATAATTTCCTTGTACAAGCTGTTCAAAATCAGCATTAATGAACTGGTTTCGTCTATAGTTTGACGCCTTAACCGTGGATAAAGCCTTTTTTGCTTCTTGCCTTGCCTCACCTTTTAGTGGTCTTTTAACGATCGTATTTACGTAATGAAAGATTTTGCCTTTCGACAATCTAAAGTTACAATACGTAAGATTATTATTAATCACTTCCAGAATAACTTGAATCATATACCGAACTTGTATGTCGACGTTTGCTCCCTTTTTTGGCACCCTGTTTATACTAAAAGTATGATGAGCCGTACACTCTTCGGCCCCACAGTGAGTATAAACCCTTAAAAACGCACCGTTTGAGTTTTCGTAGTCCAAGTTCATTCCCTTGTTATGGACCATCGGAAGGCACACTTTGTTCAGCTGGTTAAACTTTGATACGAATGTGTCGGTGTACGATTTCTTTAAAACGTGCGTTTTGCCAAATTGGGTTTCACTTATGTTATTCCACTCGGCGCTTGTTAGAGTAATGAGGAATTCATGTGGAATTTTGCTTGTGTCGCGCACTTCTGTTAAAAATACGACACATTTTTTGCTAGGGATGAATAGTATTACATAGTAATATGACACACACCTTTCTTTACTACATCATTTGGAATTTGTTCAACAGATTTGTATGGGTTATTATTATCGCATGTGTCTGACATGATTGAATAAAAATCTTCTGCATCAGACCTCTCCGTACACTCTCTTTTTTTACCAGTCACGAGCTTCCTATCGACAAATACCGATGTTAATTTGGCTCTTCCCAAATTCATCTTCTTTGAACAAAGCTTTGGGTTGCCTGTGACAGTCAAAACAAATATTATTCAGTGGTTCTAAATTTGCAATAATGTATCGCAAACCTTTAAATTTAATCTTAAATTGTATACTGCATAACATTTTTTGGTATAATTATTATTGACCAACTGATCAAGTTAAACAAAACCAAAACTGCTCGAATAACTGGGTTAATTTCAACTACCTTTTATATGCACCACATCTGTGTCATGTTTTTTTAATTTTCTGTCTTCCAATTTTTTCGCAATATCTCCTAAGGCGCACTTTGTTGGTCCCAATTTTATGCCTACATAACTCGCCTCGTTGATATCTGTTTGTGCTGCACAAGAACAATACATTAAAAAGTACATTTGTTATGAGGAGAAATTTTATAACAGTTTAGATTGTGGGTACCGGATTCCATTATTTCTGTTGCGACGTTTTTCTGACATCCTTCAAGATCGTTAGTTTCCGCAAGGTCTTCTTTGTTTATTTTAATCTGATCCAGTCCTTTGTTACCTGGAGTCAAGCAGAACACGCAGTAATGAAGAAATACTTCTACATAATAAGGGTAATATTATTACTTTTAGATTAAATACCTCTATCCTCAGCTCTTTTTGATATACGGTACGCGTCATCTTTAATGACCGTAACCTCCCTGACGATGTTTTCCTTGTTGCTATCCCCAGTCTCCCCCAAATCATTGTCCTTAGACCACGAGTGTGCTGCATTTATTAATTACGGTTGCATTACTATACATCGAAATATAAGCTTACATACATAATAATTATCATAAGTATGATTATGGTATAAGTTATAGTATACCCTCTGTTGATTCATGTTGAGTTTCTTGTTCGCGTGCTCTATCATCTTTTTGAACTTTTTTCTCAGTTGATGTTGACGTAATATTTGGTTTTTGAATTCCGCATTCATCTTGTTTTTGATTTACAGCAATTAACACTAAGTAGAAAAATGCATAAGTTCGGTACTGGGTTAAATTGCATAAGATACGTTAGTTACTCTAAACTTAATTTTGTTCTTCAAGCAGGTTACTTTTGCGTTAATTTCAATTTTGATTAAGGCGAGTAGGGTTAATTCCGAACACAGGCAATTCCGTACTGTTGGAATAAATTTGGCCAAGGGTAACCATTTTAATTGGGACTCGCGTAGACTGGAAGCAAATATATTTGCATACGTTTGCCTGGGCAGAAAAATGAACTCAACTTTTTACTGTGGTCTCACAGTGACTAATGAAAATGTCCTTGGTAAAGTCAAACGTAAAATTATTTGTCCGGAATTACCCCTATTCACCTTAGTAGCTACGTAAAAAACAATGTATACCATCTGTATCGGTAAACTCAGTGAAGATTTTTGGAATTTTGGGACTTCCTTGACATGGAACGCACTTGAACGTAGGTAGCGAGTCCGCTGTTGCTTCTGTTAAATTGATCAATATTACGCGGTTTAGTATAAGCCTAAGTTAACATAAACGTTTATAACCTGGTAAACCGCTACAGATGCAATGGAACCACAGATCACATGTATCACACTGAACACACTCCAGATCCGAATCTGTATACAACTTATTGCACCAACAATAAGCCTCTGTTGTGGCCTGAGCTCTGAGTTTACTGGGAATATACTTTCTTGGTCTACGTTCTCCATCGCTTGCCAAATTAAAATATAATTCCTGTTTGTGAAATAGAATGACATATTATTCACAATAATATATACAACTAGCCTGTCTAACCAAAGCGTTCCTTCTTTCACCACCTTCGCCACCTGTCACCACCCTGAATAATTCATTATTTTTTTACAAGACTCGCGTTAATGTTTGTTCCACTTATCTTCTATCATTTATCTATTATACCCATATGTGTAGTAGTATTATTTGCTTTTATATAAAAACCAAAATTCGGGACTGGTGATAATTTGGGAGCTGCTTGAGTGAGACGGGAATTAGTTTGAATCTGAATGTTTGTATATGCTTGCCGGGAAGTTTTAAATCTACTGAGTTTCCCGGCAGCAATATAAAAACTGTACAGGTTCTATCCCTGGTACACTACCTACAGCTTTCCGTAATAATCAGTAATCGTTTTACAACACACTACTATTTGAATATGTAATAAATGATAAAATGAATACCTTGACAGAGTGCCTATTATCGTTCCATATTGTATGCAATAGGAGCCTATGAAACTCGTGATCCACCTTGAACAGCTCAACTGACAATTCACCAAAAATTCCACCATTGGTAGAAAAGTTGCCTTTTAGCTTTCTAGCGTCACCGGAGCTTATTTTATAAAAAGCGTTTGCTACTAAGTTAATGTTAATTTTACTCCACGCTAGCAAATTCTTTCTTAGTATTTGCTGTTCCATGATTTTGTTATACCCTTGCTCACTCTCCTCCTAATGCCTTACAATAGGTACTGTAGGGAACGGAGGACGCTTAGGAATGAAGGATCCCTCAAAATGTGACAAATTCGATTCGATCTGGGGCTCAACATATAGACAACGGCAGATCTTCTAATAGTCAAAACCTAAACTATGGGTTGTAAAAGTGAGGACAGGCAAGAAAAAGGTCAAAAAGGTCCTGGATACTTTAGCCTTGGCGAGTATGTGAGCCCCTTTAGTGTATGCCTTGTGAAAGCAACTCATAAGACACGTTCGAGAAACTGGATCGTTTAAATAAATTCTGGTTATTTAAAAAGGATGTTAACATTTAAAAAAACTAGCATTTTACTATGTACATAATATTTTTTTTTTATATTAAAAAACAGTTGTGCACCCTTGTGTAACCTCTCATTTATCTTAATTTATCACTCATTTACTGTTGATTAAATAGAGTAGCTGCGTATATAGTACAGCGCTACTTCGGTCAAATACGAACAGTCTAAATTGGAACAGATATCCAAGTTTAATAAAAACATATTAGCAAATCCCTCGTATTATTATCAATCGCATGCAGCTGACTCTAATACACGTTCGAATTAGATCATAAATAGATATTTACCGAAAAATAATTTGCCGAAATTAATTTGACTTCGGGTATGTCATATCGACTTGGATTGACTATATAAAAAATCGATTTACTTTATACAAACATTTTTTTTTAAAATATGCCTATCAAACTATGCAATTTATGTAATAGTACAAAAAGGTTATGCTTCAGAAAAACCTTGTTTCAGTTTCTTGGGGCCAAAATATTTAAGTACAATACGGAGTAGTAATGAGCAATGGGTTACGGCAACTCGAAAACGCACGTGAGCGGGAATTAAAATGGTTAATTCAGCTGATGCATACATATTAAAATACCGGAAGACTTATAACCAATATAAGCCTTTGTACAAGTAAATCATACATTTATAACCCATTTAGATGTATTTTAAGCTGTCGTACAATTTTTTAAGCCCTGATAGATTTTGCAAGCCATGAAGCTTTCCCACACGTATTTCAAGGCTCGATGGCTTTCAAACAAGTATTTCAGGGCTCGGTAGCCTTCGAACCTGTATTTCAAGGGTTCACAGTCTTCGACAAATATTTTAAGCATTGAAAGCTTTTGTGCAAGTTTGTCAAGGCCTCGATGGCCTTTGCACAAGTATTACTAGCTTTAAAAGTTTTAGTAAAAATATGACAGGCCTTCGTACAATTGTTTAGATCTTAGTGATATGTCTTCGCTTAGGCTATCTTTGTAAAAAAAAAATATTTATTCCTTAGCGCAAATATAGCAAATCTTCATGCAAGTAATCGCTATGGTAACTTTAAATTTAAAAACACCTAAAGGTTTTTTACAACTGCTTAACTGCTTCTAAAATTTATAGATTACATCCAATACTATAAGAAAAAGGCTTAAATGTTGATCAGGTAGGGATTTCACGGGCTTAAACCTGCGTTCTTCGAACAAGTATTAAAACGTTTTGATACCATTTGGGCAAGTGACTTTCACGACTAAATAGCCTAGGAACATGTAGTTCAAACCTTGATAGCCTTGCAACAACCATTTCAAGTTTTCAGAGCCTTTTAGCAAGTCTTTCAGGACTCAGTAGCCTTGGAACACGTATTTCAAGCGTATATAGTCTTTGAGAAAATTTGTCAAGCCTCGACAGCCTTTAAACAAGTAGTTCAAGCCTTGGCACAAGCCTAGAAAGCCTTTGAACAAGTATTTCAAGCTTTAATAGCCTTTGAAGAAGTTGAAACATGTATTTCAAGCCTTTGAACAAGTATTTCTAGCTTTGATAGCATTTTGACAAGTATTTCAGGACACGATAGAGTTTGAACAAGTAGTTCAAGCCTTGGAACAAGTAGTTCAAGCCTTGGAACAAGTAATTTAAGCCTTGGAACAAGTAATTTAAGCCTCAAAACTCTTAGAACAAGTATTTCAAGCTTTGATAACCTTAGAACAAGTATTTCAACCCTCGATAACTAGCCTTGGAACATGTAGTTCAAGCCTTGATAGCTTTATAAAAGTATTTCAAGCTTTGATAGCCTTTGCACAAGTATTTCAGGCTCGATGGCCTGGCAAAAAGTATTTCAACCCTCGATATCCTTGGAACAAGTATTTCAAGCTGTGATATTCTTTGGTCAAGAGTATTTCAGCCTTAATAGTATTCCAATACGTATTCCAAGGTTTGATAACCTTTTTTTACAAGTATTTTAACCGTTGGTGCAAAGTTTGGACTGTCTTGTATAAAGTCTAGTCTAAACTTGTATTCCTTAATGTAAATGTATCAAATCTTCATGCAAATACACGCAGGTACTTCAACCTTCAAGGTTTGGTATAACTGCTTCTAGCATTGTTTGAGGAGAGACTGTATCTAATACTACATATAAGAGAAGATATTATGAAAGTGCTTGAATGTTGATCCGGTACGGATTTCATAATGTAATTAGCCAAATGTAAATGTTTACCTGTCAGATTGTCCCTTGAATCGCAGAAAATATGTGCCAGCTTGACGATTTGGTAGCACAGAATTGTGTGCTCGAAACGTCAAGCGAGCACATAATTGTGTGCTAGTGTGCCTGATTGACGGTTTGTGTGCTGTGTGCTATGTGCCAGTTTGACGTTCCTAGCACACAATTATGTGCCAGATTGACGTTCCTATCACATAATTTATGTGCTGTGTGCTCGCTTGACACTGCCGTCGGAACGCCGGAACCTGAAACTCCCACAAAAAAATGAACCATAAAGGTTCAATTTGTTTATTCGTTCAAGGAAAGGTACCTACGCAGTTACACATTCAAAATAATACTCTTCGAAGTACTCAACATCGGATCAAATTACGGCTAAAAGATATGAATTAATGTAACGACTTTAATGAGGGTTAAAATCGTTTGACTTCAGCGTTGTTTTTCGCTTAAATAATAGCCACAGATAAATGATATCAGATATGGTATCAGGCGGGAGATTTATATAGTAAAAGTCACACGAGATACGGGATACCGAATTGTTCTTCAAAAAATAGAAATAACTTTAATCACGATCACTCGGTTCCCGGTTCTATTATTAAACCATTTGCCGGGCCACTGGTTTCCAAATGCCGTCTCTAGTGAACATTTGCCAAGGTCTTACCTTCCATCATCGGCTCATTTTCCAACGGCTGCTGTTCACTCCACTCACCAGCAGAAATAGATACTTGAATAGGAAGGCATCAACACTGGGGAATACACCGACAACAGAATCAACCGAAGGTTCCAGAGGTCAAAACCATTTCCTTTTGTCAGAAGAGTATGCCTGCTCTTCCGCATGGGACAAGAGGCTGGAGTCCCCGTTGCTAAAGAAGATTAATTTAGGTAAACCTGTGTAAAAAAGCTTATATTCCTGTCATAAATGTAACTATGCAGTAAAGTCCAAGAATTCATATCATTATATTCATAAAATTTGCATAGCATTATGGCATGGAACTGTTCGAATACTCAACTGATTTTTGCCTGCATGTATTTTCAGAGGACTTCTTCTACGATATTGACCGCAAGTACCAGACCGACAAAACAATCTCTGCTGTGGACGTGGACTTGGTAAAAAAACATAAAGATTAAGATTCATGCATGACAAGACAGCTATGTACTATTTTGTAATTCTATCTGTACATGTCAATTGAACGCTGGTTTATATTTGCTATTCAGTTTGCCAACCGAGTGACCGATGAAGAGAATCTGGATGAATTAGAGGAACTAACGTACCGCCTACGGAAGTCACCGGCAACAATTGAAACGCTCCCCTCGACTGGTTACGCATTAGTCCGGGTGCTGTTGGCTCATGATAGAACTGATGCGCTGATTAGAATCCTGAATGATAGGATGAACTACGGTGTTTTCATCGAACCTCACCTGTCCAATTTGCTGATGGATACATTCTTGGCTAGGGGAAATTTCCGAGGTACCGTTCACCGTACCTAAATAGTGCAAGTAACATTTTCTTTGTACAATTTAAGGCTGACGTCGAGTGCACGTGCTCATGTATGTAATATGGTTTTAGACGCTGCTAAGATCGCAAGTTTATGCATGCTGGAAGAAGATTTTGGGCCCAGTACGTCGAAGTTGTTCTCACTCTTATCCTGCCTCAAGTACTTAGAAAGTCCGACACCAGCTCCGTGGGAACCCGAACCAGAGAAGGTTGAAGAGTCGAAGGAAGAGGTGCGTAGTCAGCTGTATACTTGTAAATGTTTTTTAAATAATTGTTTCACTTCAGTTTCTTAACTAAACATATTTAGGTCAAGGTTCGAGTCAAATACCAAAGAAATCCATTCTTTGACGATCATTTTGAGTTGACCAATCCGCAACACATTATTGGAAAAACCTTGGCGTTTTTGAGCATTCAGTTTGAAGATGATCAGCTCATTCGAAATTCGATAGAACTGCTCGGATGGGCCCTCTTCGATAAGTGGGACAGCGTTGAAGCTACACTAAGGAAACTAATAGCTGGGAAATTAAATGTTGCGGAAGAAGTGGTAAACCATTTTACAACCTATATTGTAAACGCAAGTATTTATCGCAAATACTAAAGCGTTTCGAACCGTTTGATTTGTCATTTTCAAAATTCCAGGTCAAGAAGGTAACCGAGCTAGTCGACGCGCGCCTTTCGGAAGTAGAGGCCTCCCCGAACAAGTCCCTTCCCAAGCCCCAAATGAAAAGTGTTCCTGGCCTAAATCTAGATCCAGCTGAAGTAGCCGATGCATTTGCTAAACTCCACTGGGACCAGCGGACTGTCCGCCCGCTAGAATCCGTAAAGTCAATCCTTGCCGAATCGAAGTTGGTCACGGAAAACGTGAATCTGATTTCAGCGACGAAGGAGCTTCTCTCCAAGGTAATAGTCGAAACCCAACAGTCAGAAGTTGAAGCCCTGACTGCGACGTATGAGGCCTGGGACAAGATTCGGAATGACGAACTAGAAAAGCAAGTCACGAAGTTCAGGGAGATCCAAACGCTCCTAGAGATTCAATCTACGAAGAAGGAGTTGGCCCGGAGAGAAGACACCATATTCTTCTTTGATAATGAAGAGGAATGGATGATGAGGCAGCCCAAAGTGGTGGCTGAGCCGACGGAAACTGTGGATGCCAAGGGATATATAAAGAAAGTTAAGAAGCCTAAGGAAGATGATAATACATACATTTCTCCAGATGTAAAACGAAGTTAATTATACATGCGCATATGTAATATCTGTTTTTATATTTCCTCCAGTGTACACTGTATGTGTACGTACGCCTGGTGTTTCTTAATGTAGATTGACTTTTTTTTAGCTGATTTTGCAATAAGAATACAAATGTAGTCATGTCTACTTGACACCGTATGCTATGGAATGAAGGACCTAAATATATTTATTTGGCAAGGAGCTCGCTCATTGTATTATACCTACCTGGCGCTGGCAATAGTGCGGAATGCGAAATAGTTTCTAGGTTCCCATGTTTTATGACAACTACATGCTATTTATTTAGCTCCAACCGTCACTAACTGTAAGTACAGCAGCCACGGATTACTTCACTTTATCAGTTGCTGAATGTGTGGCCGTATTTTTGTGCACACCATGGTTGGAGTAGAATTATTCACCTTGTTAGTTTTGACCTCTGTGTGGGCTTCGGCATGGGATTTACGCCCTGGCCTAATTTTATATGAAGACGTCCCAACTGAAGCGGAAAATGAGTTAGATTCAGTCAAATCACCTGGAACGGAGTTTGACGGACTAGAAATTCCAAACTTTGCTCAGTTCCAAATTGAGATGAACTTGACTTGGATTGAGTACATTTGTTTTAATGGGTGGTAAGATAATTCCATTTATAACATTTTTAGGACATATTTAATTAGCGTACTTCTGGCTTTCAGGTGGATCGTTTACGAGTACGAGGATTTCAATGCCGAAGACGCTGGACGGATTGACATAATTACTGGGAAAAATTGTCTCAACATTATACGACGGGTTAGAAAATATGCATTTCAGATTTTAGATAATATGATATTTATCTACTCATAAAATCAATTTATCCACCAGCATATAAACTAAACCCTTTGGTGCTAAATTCAGTTTACTTAGGAGTATTAAAACTTCTAACTGACAGTTTAATCTTTTCACGCTTGATATACTTTCAATTTGAAGTATGGGTCAGCACAGGCCTTCTCATACACTCCGGATCTGAAGCCCAACCTGTTCACCATGTTCCACGAACCAGATTTTGTTGGAAGCATGAACCAGTTTGGGACACGTAAGAACTCCGTTTGCAATTGCAATATCCGTAAAAAATCATCGTTAATCAAGCCTAACCCTGGCTACAATTGGATTTCAGTGAACTTCCTCAGTATGCTTCCAAACCAGAATGATGCTCAAGGGTTCGTCTTAAGATCAGGGATCATTACTGGAGACTCTTCGTGGACACTATCGGAGTCCAAAAATCTGTAAGTAGGTTAGGTACTGTGAGTTAGGAACGGCAAGGAAAAGAAGCCATTCGGATGCGGTTAATTTTAGCTTTGGGTTCTATTTTAATATACAGCTCTGACGGGATTTGCTTCCAACCCAAGCCGGACGAGCCTCGGATGAATGCTGCTTGCTTGCTTCGTAATGTTAACAAAATTGCGAATAGTTCCAACTCTGGTTACAAGTTGAACTACATTAAGCCTGGCTGCCATTCAACTCGGAATCTCACTCTAACAGAATGTATTCCTTATGGTCAAATTAGGAATGGTATAATTTCGACCCTGGTAACTATTTCCTATTTTTCATATCAGTCAATTTTCCATTTAAATCACCCGTTTTTTATTCTTTTTTCCCCAAAAGTGCGTAATTTCTGTTTTTATTTTACAAGGCAACACTACCTTCAATTTGTTCTGAAGTCGCTCAGCCTAATGATTCCGTCGGAATCGACAATATGAAGAACATACTGGACCTAATTAACCTAAAAATTACGTACAATTTGTCCTCGGACGAAGTCCCGGATGAGTTCTCAGAACTCCTCCATCCTGCCCTAACTTGGAAAACAGCAGTTCTTGAGAAAATGTTTGAATTATTCCAACTGAGCTGTGGGCCGGACTGGGTGAACCCTGAATTCCTTAACCTGATGAAAAACTTGTACTTACTCAGGCTGAATGAAGGGATAGAGGAGGAACTGGAGGATCTCGGCATTTCAATTGACTCCAGTGAGGATGAGGATGAAGACTTAGATTCTGTCTACACAGCAATACCAATTCCAAGCGTCTGGACGCTCCTCACCAGTAACCTAGAGAGTTGCTCGAGTGAGATGATCAGTTCCCTTGATATCTACTCAGATAATAAGGTAAGCCGCCTACTATATATTGTTTGCACGCAAATTAATTTACTATTTAATTGGGAGATATTTTGCTTTCAGGAACTCTATGTGCTTGACACGAACCTTGAACGAAAATACATTTCTAACCGAACATATAAGGACATGTTTGGGAATGGCACGACGCTTGCTGACCTTGACCCCGTTCTGGAAACGATTTGGCTCATTTTCTCAGTCGGCTTCAGCGTTTGCATTGATGGGCTCTACTCGGCCTACACGGGCAATCGATTCCTGCAGTTCCAGTTTGGCCTGGAGCAGTTCTTTCCGGACACGTTGTCAACTGAATGGTAGCCATTAGCCATACGCCATAAAAATCATTGTTTTTTCCGGCAGAATAATCCATTTCGACACCATATTAGGTTTCGTATTAGGGATGATCCGTCGGATCTGCTCTACGACCATCTCTTTTCCGGATTCAACATTTCGGAGACACTACGAAATATGTCACTTTGCGAGTCCGCTGCATATGCGTCTAATGAGCTAGACCCGTTCTGGAAGCCATCTCGACCTTTCCAAAAACCGTCCTTTAACCATTTGATGCATATGAGCTAGGTACCAACTATAAATGGCGCAAAACAGCTTATGTATGGTGAAGCCGTTTAGTAATTGTTTCATGAAATTGAATGTATGTATTAATAGATAGTCTATTAAGTTTATTAAGAGTATAAAAAGCGTGTTTCCAAGCACACGTGAAATATGTGCACTCAATAGGAATGAACTCTTCAAAATAAAGCAAACATCGGCAGAACAAACTATAGTATAATTAAACATGTTTCATCACCATTTTTGCTCGTTTCGAGCCATCTTTATACCTTGCAACGTTATGTTTTTTTCATTAACATTCAATTTTAAATTGACCAGTGACGTCCTCTGATTAGTTTCGCACCCGAAAAATCAGTTGAGGCATGATGCTCGCAAATTTCCCAGTTGATTACAATAATGGCCCGGTCATGTTTCGAAACAACCAAAGGCCAATAAATACGCCAGACACCTGCTGCCTTGATGTTATCGGCTTCGTGATTGGACTGTATCACTTGGTTCGTAACAGTTACTGAATACGCTGAATGGGATCGAGATGTAGCATACTAATCGCTTAGGATTAATAGGTTTACGAGGGCTGCATGGCCTTAAAAACAGTTCGGGAGTGGCATCATAATGGGACCCGGCTGCGTCACAACACTACGCTCTACGTTGCCGGGACCTACGATACTTTCAGTAAGCTACTCCCGCAAGCTTGTTGTGCTATTGTAACTTTGAAGATATGTTTCTTCTTTCCCAGTGATCCCAAACGTCCACTCCATTGCCTTGTACATCATGTACAGTTTCCTGGGTCTGTTCCTCCTCTTCGGGATTTTCACAGTAAGTATGTACCGGAAGTTGGAAACCCATCCTTCAAAAGGCTCCCTCAAGCATAGCTAGGGCCTCACTATTATCTTAATTGGCATTTCATGATTTTACGTTCCAATGGCTGTTCTGAATTTATTTAACTCCAGCGGAATGTGAGGTTCTGCACCCGGTGGCTAATTTGGGTAGGAACCCTTGACCTCTTCGTCTTCTTACACGACGAGACATATAAGTTGACCCCCGTCCCAATGGTATGGGAGATCTTCAAGTCCGGAACTCAGCTCATCCTCGTCTGGAGCCTCTCTGAAGAATTGAAGACCGAGGTGGCGACGGAGGAAAGGCGGGACAATGTTCGGCAGGCAATTCTGCAGGCCCGGGTTCGCGAGGTCAGACCTGATGATGACTTCCGACCCCGCCGCCACGCTGTAGGCCCAATCCAGCGGAACCCGGTTCATCCCCAACGCATTCCGTTCCCGGACCTATTCCACGAGGTCAATGCCCAGGCTCGGGCCTTCCCAACCCTGGCTCGGGAACGAATGATATTGGAGAACGATCGGATCCGGCGACAGCGCCAGCGGCGTGTTGAGCGCCTCACTCGGCAACTCTATCCACGCGTTGAAGGACGCGTTTAGTCGGAATGGAAGTGATTCACGCCTCAAATTTCTTATAAGCTCCAAATTCCTGATTTGAGTTCTGAGTGCATCATATCAGAATGCCTGAGCCCCAAGCTCTTTCTTTGTCCCCCAATTGTTGATTAGTAGTTAGTTACAGTTATTTTTAATAAAACAAACTTGCTGTATCTGCTTGATACACTTTTTGATTTTTGACGTACGTGTAGGAAAATTGGAATATTCTAATCCTGGTTGGTATGGGCCATGGGGAATAGAAAAGTGTCTTACGTATTTTTGGAAATTGTCAACAAAAGACTAAAGTATTCGCTGCTAGGTGCCATGTTTTTGACATTTAAAATACTGACCGTGCTACTACGTACGTTAGTACATTCGGTACTTTCTCTGCCCACTTCAATCTGGCTTCTTATTAACCCCCTAAAGTGTTTAGATTTTATGTTTTATCTGCAGGCGGAGGGCTTAAACGAATTAATCATTATTTATTGCTAAGTTCTTACTGTTTCCTATGGTCGCCACACGTATTTGTTTTAGATCGATTTATGAAAAATAGTTTGGCGTTGGCCGCGCAAATTCCACGCAAATTCTAAAGGTGTGAGAATCTTCAAGGTTCTAAAGGCCAAAATCTACAGTATTTGCACCATATCAGTGAACTTATATTTAAATATCTATTTAGGCGAATTTCATCCTGCCACGACGGCTCAATTAATTTAAACTTGATTTGAAAATGACCTGTCGAACCTTCTGCTCGGGCTCGGGTAGGAAAACAATGATCGTGTCCATTCTGTCAATGGTAAGCGCATGGTTCCGGTCTTGATATTTGAAATCATCCAACCCAGCTGTGGGACTATCACCGTCGAAATCTTGCATTAAACAGTCGTACCCTTTCAGGTGGCCTACGTGTGCATGATGACCCTAAGCTCTGTGATGATCTTCGCCGTTGAGCGGGAGCGACAAGGGGAGCGGACCGCCGTTGAAAATCTGATCTGGGGCTCAAATGCTAATACCGACTCCATAAAGAAGGAAACGCTCTGGAAACTTATCAGCGAATACGAAGCTCTTAAACTATCACGTAAGTAGTTTACATATAATACGTAGTAGTTGTACTTAATGTAACACAAGGAGTAAGCGAAAGGTTCTTAAACGAAGTGTTCGAAATGTAACTTTCGAATAAAATTCTTGCATTCTGTTAATTACTGCACCAATTTACAATAATCCTTTGTGATGCGTATTGTATTGTTTTCCAGTGACCTTCTGGATCTGGTTCGCTCTGATCTCCGGAATTACTTTCCTAACTTACATTGTGCTTCTCTTTGGTGCAATGAGCGTAAGAACAATTATTGTTTCCAAAGAGTGCAAACATTCCAATCTGATTATCACCAATTACATGTATAATTGGACTTTCCAGCGGAGCCGAACGCTCTGTCACTGTTGGTACGGGATGATTGGGATCATTACCATTCTGGACCTGGCCCCACTCGTCTACGTCTTTAGTACAGATGAAGTGGCCCGGATGACCTACCTTGTCGCTACCGGGATCTGCCTCTTCTTCCGTGGGATCCACCTCATTGTTGTCCATTACTTTATCAAGGAGGTCCGGAAGTTCCCCGAAGTCTCACCCCCGCCCGAACCCGAGTCCGATTCCGCCCTTAGTCAAGCCAAATTCTGAAGTGTCAAAAAGCCAGATTTTGTTTAGTAGTTTCTGTGACCCCTTGACATAATAAACTTCCCCCAAATTAGGAGCGGCAACAGAATTCCTTTGGTACCGTCCCGGTGTTTCTCTGAATTCGTTGAAATTAAAACTACATAGTAACCGGTATCATCCGGGGTCAAAAATCAATAAAAACAGCAAGCTTTTGGTAATAATCGAGAATTACGAAGCATGGGACCAAGCCCTGCTGTTCAAGAAATCGTTAATTGGTTTCTTCTAAACCATCATCACGGTAAATGCGTCAAAATGCCTAACGCCATCGCCGGCCAACCCGAGTCACCCACTATGAACCCAAGGAACAACTGTGACCCCTGCTGGTTCACGGACCTTCAGCTGAGAACAGGGTCCATCATAATTGCGATATTTGGAATGGTATGTAGTATACCTGTATTGATATGGATTATTTTGATCTTGATCTTTTTTTAAATACTCCTTACCATGTCGTATGTCCATGTCTATACCAGTTCTCGCATCCTATTATCCTCTGCGTGTCACTGGGCTTCTTCTTCATGCATCCGGATTATTTGGGTAAGCTCACGAAGTCCGAATTCTGAATATTAAGACATTCGAACGGACTACGCCATACCTATTTATGTGCTTATCGTTATCGTCCTTGCAGTTCAAATGGCAGCTCTCGTAATGGCAATAGCATCCATTATACTGATCCCGACCAACGCCGTTCTATTTATTGGAGCGTTGAAGGTAAGAATCAGAAGACTTGAAAATATTTAGTTCAATTACGAATTTGTCAAGGTTTAGGACAATTGTTTTCCTAATCCTGTTACTGACAGAGGAAACTGTCTCTCTGCGTCTGCTGGGTCGTGATCGTGGTCTGCGTCACGATCCTTGACCTCGGTCTCGCCGTCTACTTTGTGCAGAACGTCGGATTCATCGTTTTCCAATTCACTTTCTTCTTCATTCGGTGCTACAAGATAGCCGTGGTCTGGACCTACTGCCTAGAGCTCAAGGATACGAAGCGGAGGGCCAAGGAGGAAGCTGATACTGCCTATGAGAACCGTAATGGCGAAGGTGACGGGGACGCGAAGGTCATGGTTCCTTCTCAAGATCCTCCAGGTCTCGGCGGGTCATCTGCAGTCAGTATTGACCCAGAGCCAGGCCCAGCTCCGAATACTTAATTATTATGATTATCTTCGAAAAGTGACGCCTAATTTAATTATACTTGTCCAATGAAGTACGTTTACACGACTTTTTGTCGTTTATTACCTACAACGGCTGGCAATTTATTACCTACCGGAAAAATAGAGATTTTACCGGAAAATTAAATATCGCTATCGAGTCAGGCTTAGGGTCAGATTTGGGTTACGTGCTGCTGTTAGATCGGATTAAGTTATGTTAGGTTGGATTTTGGACTGCAAGCAACGAGTTTATTCCGCTGAATGTTACAATTTATTTTCGCATAGAGCTATGATGCCTAAGAAGCACAATCTATGCATCTTTATATTCCACGAAGCAGATTAATCGTTGATTAGATAGTTACGAATGTACGATAGACTTTTGAAGCTATTTTCTATTTCTCAATTCAACTATTGACCGAAATCAGTCAGCAATAGCGCCTCTCCTTCCTCGTCGACTGCTGGACGGCTGGCGATCCAAGCACTGATTTGTGGAATAGCGTAGACGCACTCCAAATGCTTCTTAATCTTTGGATAGCCATCCATGACGTTATGGAACTCCTCCTTCTCATCTCCACTGATGCTCTCAATGAGGTCGAGGACGTAGAAGGCGAAGACGTCGACCCAGCTCACGTTCTGTCCCACATACCACTCACTATCCTCATTGTCCGCCAGCGTCTTCTCCAGGCCGTCCAGGATCCCTCCAGCCGCCGCACCGAAAGCGTACGGCTCTGTCGCGTCAAGCCCCTTGGCTACATTTACGACGCTCAGAAAGCGGAGGGCGTAGAACTCCTCAACGATCTAGAAACGTGTGCAAGAAATAGGAATGAGCTGAAGCTGAAGTCCTATCGTTGCTAGGATTATAAAAAAAATATAAAGACATACGCGCTCAATCTGCGCCGCCTCATACTCATCAGCTCCTTCCAGTTTGAACTTTCTGGCCAAATAGCGACAGATCGTGACTTCACTTCCCAAGAATTCTGAAGCTTTCAGAACTCGATTTCCAACTTCCAAGACGGGCAGTACCGATGTCGGGAATCTTGATCCTGAATTTGGCTCCGTATCTAGCAAATATGTATTGTAGGGGTGATAGTGCCATACGAACTAAGAACCAATCAGAGAACGTATAGCTACTGTCGCCTTACCGCCATTGTTGTCACCCGCAGCAGACTTGTCCGCGTCAGGAAGCCGGTGAGGAATCCGAATGTCTTCGAAAGGAACCTCAGCCAGTTTTAGGATCAGCCGAATTGATTCGCCTTGACAGTAGATACAGAAATGACGAAAAAAAAATTAACTCAATTACGCCTCGCGCCATGTTGTTTCGAAACCTTTCAAGAATAATTATTTTTCCCAGAATCATATCGCAAGCACATAGATAGCCGAATTATCGTACCCATTCCGCGACAGTTGTAGTAAGTCAATTTGTACTCCTCGTCCATATTCGATGGCCAGATCGACGTTCCAAACAAATTGAAATTTTTCCTACAACGCTCAGAACTGTATAGATTTGGCAAATTCTCAAGCAGCACGAAAAAAATGTATTTTTCCGGTGAACTGCAAAACACACAGTTCTGACTCCCTGGCCCTGATAAAAGTTATTCTAACGATAAACGACAAAATGGAGACAAGGAGAAGTTTGAAGTTTCCGTAGTTTACTGGTTACGCCTGCGTCCTCTTGGTAACAAATAAGATTCTGAGCTCCACCTATATGTATATGTCATTCAGCTTAAAAACGCTTCAAAGCTTCTCGGATGGAGTTGGAATATGAACTTTATCGTTTTAAACCTTTAACAGTATTTGATACCCGATTGAAGGGTTACTTACGCAATTCTGTATTTGAATTCAAGTTCCGTTTCCAAGGACTAGTACATGAAAATGTAGATGCGACTGGGCACATACGTTATACCACGCAAGCAGATGTGTTTATTGATCGAGTAATGATTTAGTTTATGTACTGAAGTCTGATCAATTTCGGAAGGTATTTCGAAAGTCCCCGATCCAATATTAATGGTTGAATTCACTCAATACGGCCTCTTCGTCTGCCTCATTGACTGGCGGACGGCTAGCACTCCAGGCGCTGATTTGTGGGATGGCGTAGACGTGTGCCATATGCTCCATGACCTTTGGGTAGCGATCGAAGACCTTGTGGAGCTCCTCTCTCTCGAGCCCACTGATGTTGTCCATGAGGTCCAAGACGTAGACGGCGTAAATGTCGGCCCAGCTCACGCTCCGTCCCACGTACCACTCACTCTCCTCATTGTCCACCAGCGTCTTCTCGAGGCCGTCCAAGATCTCGGCAGCTGCCTCACCGAAAAAGTAAGGGCCGTCATCCATCTCCCTCTCCGAACCCGTATTCATCATGGACAGGAACCGGATAGCGTAGAAGTCCTCAACGATCTAAAAACGTAAAGGTCAAGCTACTGTAGTAAACTACTGACCAACTGGCGCCTGTACGTGTGTACTGATAGATGTCTATGACATACACGCTCGATCCGGGCAGCCTCGAACTCGTCAGCTCCTTCAAGTCCGAACTTTCGGGCCAAAAAGCGGCAGATTGAGACTTCGCTTCCTAAGAACTCCGAAGACTTCAGAACTTTATCTCCGATTTCCAAGACGGGCAACATCGAAGCCGGGAATCTTGAGCCTGAACTCGGACAATTATGTATACGCTCGAATAATTTATGTTTAGTATGTAGTAGCACGGTAGTAGTAATTTTATACTGAACACTGAAAGGGCATTCGTGTTAGCCATCTTACCTTCACAAGGCTCGTTGTCACCAGCGGCAGGCATGTCCGTGTCAGAATTTTTGTTAGGAACACGAATGTCTTCGAAAGGAACGTCAGCCAGTTTTAGGATCAGCCGAATGGACTCACCTTGGCAGAGAAAATGTCAATTAGTCACAAATCACACGCGTAGAGCTTATCCTCATTATGATATACTGTCTGCAGTGGAATCTTTTATATTGCGCTAATTTGTTTCTGTCTCAAATATTCGATAGTTTTTGTTACCCATTCCGCGACTGTCGAAGTAAGTCAGCTTGTATTCCTCGCTCATCCTTGAAAAATAATGAGCTTGCCTTTCCACACTTGACACTTGAACAAGTATTTTCTGGAAATGGACAACTTCTTTAGCAGCAAGAAAACCTCTTTTTGGAATCCCGCCTCTTCGGCTTCAAAAGAAGTTCACAATGATTGGTAAAAATTATTTCAAAATGGCGCACGACAAAGTTTGCAGTTCATGAGTAAATAGTGCCACCACTCCTGTATCCTCTTGGTAACTAATAAGATTCGCCGTGAAGTTAGACCATTGTAACTTGCAATCCAGCAAAAACGCGGAAATAAGCCACTGTATACGGGGAACGCTGCCATAGAAACGTTATTAGTACGGCTAGCGAGCTAATTCCCCTGTAAACAAACTTTTGAATGCTGCTAAGGGCGCGTTGCACTTGTATCGACTTGAAGCAACAAGCTTTCAAGTCCTAACTCCTGTGTTACTGAAAGGGGTTCTTACTACGAAGGCGGCGCAGAAATGGTACCAGACGGCATGGGTCATAGAGACCTAGACAATAACAACGACCCTGAACCAGGTTCCGCCCATCATAAGGGTTCCCTGAAAAGTGAGCTGTCGGTTGAGCCAGAAGAGCGGGAGCGCTATGATTCCGTTGACAAGACGCCCGAGGCGGAGTACATTGAGGTACCCCAGAGCCGTTGGGCCTTTGAGACCAACCTCTGCCCTTCAATGACTATGGAGCATGCAGCCATGTTCTTCACCGTTTTTGAATTCGTAAGGGCGCACATATTGTACGGCTCATCGTTTCAGTTCTCTTGACCTACCCACTTTGTCATTATCAGTCCAACTACATTATGTCCCTCTTCGTGTATATTTTCTCCTTCCTGGGTACGGAGACTCCGAGCAATAACAGTAAGGATTTACAATATGCCAGGTTCCTTTCAAAATGTCTGTAATGTGATTTGAACTGTCATACAGTGCTGTTCTGCTATATTGAGCAAGGACTTGACATTTTCTGTCTCCTCTGCTTCCACCCAGTTCTCTTCTACGGGGTTTCTAAAGTGAGTTACTAGTACTTCCAAGCCTTTCCATAAAATACATCGTGACACGGATTGACCTTTTGGCTGTAGCGGAAGTGGAAGGCCTGCCTGGTCTGGATCATTCTGATGATCCCCGTAAACATGGGCCGCCTTACTCTGCTCATCATTCATCGCCACGAATCCTTCTACATCGTGATCCACGTGGCCATTATCATGCTCTTTGAGCTCTTTGTCTTTGGGATCATTACGGCCTACATCTTTGAGTGTCGCCGGTTTCCGCACGGGCTCCCTAAGTTTGACCTCTTTGCCAACCCTCTCCCGCCGGACGCTGAGGCCCCCTGCTACGAAATGGTAGGCCGGTTAGCTTCGACTTTTCGACCGCCTTTTTATGCTGAAATCTGTGTTTTCACAATTTCAAATATTTTTACTGTATGTAATATTTATTAGGTGACCACCACGGATTGCAAGGCTCCGAGTGCTGTGAGGCATATTCGGTTTCGACAAGGATTCCCTTAAGCTCTTATTACTACAAGCCGCGTTTCGAACGAGAATTCCACGCAATGTCAAGCCAGTTTCTGAGGCTTAGAGCTAGTATAAATGTATTGAGAATCCGATAATAAAGCTACAGCTACAAGTACTGCTAAGTTTTATTGTCATTAGTCTTTAGTCGTTATACTGCTCAAATTGAAGTTTTGCTAGCATTCTTCAGTATGCACCTGCACCTGCGCTAGCGTTTTAGGCATAATGTTAACCATGTCACTAGTCACGACTCACAACTCTGTGGCATAGCACACGTCTGGTAATTTTTGTTCCCATGACTACTGCTTTGCACATTTGCTAGTGTAAATAAATAATAGCTCCATAAATGTTGAAATTGAATGTAACGCACTTAGGCTAGCGAAAATGATTAAGTCAAGCGTCGACAGCAAGACCAGCCGTCGATATTTACTAGAGCTTGATGCTGTTATATAAGAAAACGAGCAAAACAAATACAAACTAAATATAGTAGAATTACGAGGTTGACTTTGGGTACCGGAATGAGTGTCCCTGCCCCAGCGTCAAGGCCGCAAGGTCCGGGAACTGGTACTACGGACACAGGAGGCCCAGCGAACCCGGCTGAGCCCGCAAATTCAACGGACATGGACCGTAAGGGTTCTGAAGAGTACGTCATGGCGAGTGGGGACGTCATTTACCAGGCAGGCCCGACCTCAATGGTCGTTCACTCCGCGGCCTCGAATCCCTGCTGCATGCCGCTCCAGGCCGGCATCTACTTGATTGTCATCATGGAAGTATTTGCCTATTTGGTCGGACTCGGCTTCTACATTTTCTGGTACCTTCAGCTCACGAACATGGACGATAACTTCAAGCGGGCCTGGAAACGGACTGAATACTACAGGACTGAAATGGGCCGAGGGGCTTCCTTTGAAGAAGTCACCAAGTACTTGCGTAAGTATATTTACTTAAGTAACGCCAAGTAGTGTTAGAAAGAATTGCCATTTCAAGCTTCTGACTTCTGAAGGAATCCTGACCATGATCGAGCTCATTATTTGCTCCTTGTACGTCGTTTTGACTATACTCCTGCTGGTTGCCGGAATAAGGGTATGAACATAGCATCAAGTTGTATAACGTTAGATTCATTCTTCATTATGGATACCTAATACGAATGCTTTCAGCGAATCGCTTGGTTGGCTGCGTTCTGGGTTGCCGGGATCGTTCTCTTCGCCATTACCCGCCTCGTCCTCCTCATCCTGGCCCCGCTCCCTGCCTACCAGCTCGGCTTCGTTTGGTTCATTTTTGAGATCTACTTCATGTACGTTGTGGGCTGCTTCGTGGTGGACTGTCAAGTGAATCCAGACGGGCTGGAAGTCTACACGATCCCCTACACGGAGCCCATCTATCCCGTCTACGGCGGTTACGCCTACACCTACCCTATTGTGGGCTACCAGTTGGTGGGATACAACACGACGGCCGTGGTCACAACAGTGCCCCAGGGTCAGGGAAAGCCAGGGATCCCGGTTAGGGGCCCAGACATGGAGCCAAGACCAACGAAGGGACGACGGTTCCGTCGGACGCAGACCCGATACAGTCGGGCTTAAATTTCTAATTGGTCTCGAAGAGCTGCCTGATTCATAAACTACTGTCAAAATGTATTGGAAACAGATTGATAACAAAGGATGTTTTAAAATTCAATGTGCGAAGTACGAAAACAAAGCCAGAAATAAATACTTGCTTATACAAAATTATATTTTAATACTTGAACACATTATTAAGTAGCGAACAGCTCTCTGGCCCTTTCGAGCGATGCCCAGACTTCTGCTTTTGTACTGGTTTGCACTAATTTTCGTATTGAACAAAGAACATATTAGATACGTATTATTCATTCGGATTAACTTTTAATCGTGTTACTCGAATTTCACATTATTTCGAAATTACACTTTTCATTATTGACCGTTGTTGATTGTAGCTTTCAAATCCACCAGGCTTAAACTAAACTAAGTGAGCCGCTGCACGAATCCAGTCTGACTTGAGTAGCGGGAGCCGAAACCCACGAAGCATTTGGTAAAGCTCGGATAGTTGAAGCTGCGGAGGGAAATAGGTATCATATATACTCAAGATCCCAAAGAAGCAACCTTTGCCAATTTTTACCAATGTGACGCTTTCACAAGACATGAGAACCGGAATAAAGACGCTTCCAACTTTCTCGGCAAACTGGGTTGGGGTCGGAGAGAGGGCAGACATGGTCAGGATTGAGGTCGCAGTAATGAGGAAGACGATGCCGATGGCCACTGGGTAAAGGTTGTTCGAGTCCACCACGTCCATCTTGACCGTACAAGAATAAGGGCATAGTTTTACTGAGTCCGTATAGTGCTTTTGTCTTGTTCTGACCCTTAAGTGAATTACCTTCAAGAACCAACAAAGGGCCGCAATGAGGAGGAACGTCAAGGACAGGACCATGACTGACCCACAAATCACGAGCGGAAACACCGAGACGAACACGAGGCAGGCCAACAGTTCAATGAGGCATGCAGTCTACTCAACACATAAAGGAGTAGGTACTTTAGCCTGCATTAGTTCATGAGGTCAGACTCAGAGTCCAAAGGTCAAACCGTTAGACTCATGCAGATAATGGCTCCGCGCCGCGTCTCTCCCATCAGGGTGCTCCGCAGGATTATAAAGAGAAATATGTAGCAAAGCCTAGAATCCAGCAGGTCCGAAATTATCCAAACTTTCAGATCGTAGGTAAAATTGGACCGAGGTCGTGGATGCAAAATAAGCTCACAGTGCAAGGTAGGCCATATAGAAGTAGCGGCGATGGAATTCCACAATGACTGGGGAGAGTTGATAGCACGTAAGGGTTCCCCAGATGACGATGCCCTGAATGGCCTTGATGAGGAGGACCTTGGCCGTGAACTTGGATCGGTAGGCGGGATCGTTGTAAACGTCATCAAGTGGGTGGCCAGTAGTTGAGCAGACCTAAGGTCATGGAGTTCAAATTTAAACTGAATAGTGGTAGAAGTGCCCTTGACCTTGATGAATGCTGCTTACCCAGTACAAAGCGCGGTCCCAGTGTCGGATGGTAGGCTGGCGCGGGGCCGGAAGGCGCTGGTCACCGCCCCCGCCCCTATTGAGTCCCTTATCCTTCTCACCCTCAACTTCCCTCTGCATTTCCATAATGACGTTGTTATTTGTGCTTGAGAAGTTCATCCGACAGCCGCGGCGCGCTTCTTGTTCCTCACAGGTATACTGGAGAGCCCAGTACTTTTCCGTTTCCGGGGTCCAGATCCCAGTATTCTTCTCCTCATCGTCGGAATCATAGTAAAGATAAGTGGTGTCAATTTCGGGTTCCGGCTCAGCCTCGGGCCCAGCTTCCTGCTGAGTCTCAGGATTCTCATTTGAACTGTTCCAGTCCAGAAAGGAGGCAAGGACTTTGGAGGACACGTTGAGCCCGCCCTCAGAGCCTGTACTTGGGATCATCGGGGCCAGGGCAAAGAGCGGAAGGCTCCGGCTCGCCTCCTGCCATCTCTCAATTCCGTGGATGGACCGAGCGTTCTGGCTCAGGGCGCTTAGTTCCAAGTCAGCATCGCCCAGGCCTTCTTGGACCGGCTCTGAAGTATCAATCGACCCCGATCCATTGGCAATACATGTACTTTCAGTCTGGTCAGTAGCTCGAAGGGGCTGGGCAGGGAGCTCGTTCTCTAAATCCTTTGGGCCCTGACCCCCATTGTTGGCATTTGGGTCCATGGCAATACTATCCTCTTGCGGAAACGGTGACACGTCTTGAACTACAGGCTGTCGGGGATTACTGTTTTCAAGGGGCTCTTGACCACTCCTGCTTGTACCCGCGGTACTGGGCACTGACCCAGCTGTAGGATTCGTGGGCTCCATTTCAGCTTTCAATCACGGATCTGGAGAACTCCTGAGATTTCGGCTAGAATACTTTGTCATGTATTTATTTAACTGGAAGGTCGATCTACTTTTGGATCTAAAAAGAGTTAATCCTGGAGTAATTGTTTGAGGCCGTGTCATATTTATGTAAACAGAGGATGGTATAGTTGCTAGGGTCTTGTGAACTTCTATCTAGTTTAAGAAACAAACAGCAATAGGTCAAGTTTCCGTCACTGTCAAATTCTCAGAATAAGTATCGTTACTAGTTACTACTGTTACCGTTGGCACAATTCCATGGGCCCTTGACTTGAGTGGGACTGAAATTAGTGTTGAATTGGTAGCTTAATGAGAGCCTGTTTGCGTTAGCATATTACTATCTAAACATGTTCCAGGTTTCAGTGTATTTTTTTGAGTGGCTATCTTCTGGTGTTATTTTGTGGGTATAAATTCGTGCACAGCCTGATAGTTCTTGAACAGTTAAAGTAAAATTATTGAATTCAGATTCTATAGGACATATATCTTTTACTTCCTAAACTTTGACTCTTTTTCAGTGCTGTATTTTAATTGGGCCTATTAGGCTCTTCCTTTAATTATATTTGTGCTGGAATAGGCGCCTGTTTAGTACTTCCGTACTTCGTACTGCGACTTATATGTAGAAGCTTGGAAAGAGCGTCTCGTCATCCGCCATGATGGAAATGTACGTCCCGTCGACTATCCGCTTGAGCCGATAGTTCTCGATCTATTTACAGAAAATAAATATTCCATCTTTTTTTATCTTTAAAAGGGCGGAAATTTTACCTCTAATATTTTGATATGTTTGCCTTACTAAAAGGATGAGCGCCGCTATTAAGATTGCGAGTGAGAAGTCTACCAGGAAGCTCGTAATGAGGTCGTATTGGGTTGTAAATATTGAGCCTGAGGCATGGAGAAGCCCGCAGACAATTGTCCAAGCCATGAGGCTCGAGATCAGGACGATGGGGATGCTGAAGTAGTAAAACCTATTTCCCAGCACGTCAACCTACGGGAAGGTCAGTAAATAAATACAATTTAATCCTTGGTAAGCTCAATCAGCTATGGACTTACACGTAATGGCCATTCCCGCGGAATAACAAGGACATAGAAGATGAGATAGGAAATACAAAGCGTGAGCGGCACAATAGGTGAAATTGCTGACGCCGTACTTCCCAACCCAACGCTCCCGGCAAAGCTCAGGAATCCCAGGAGCACAGTCTATCAAATACAGTCTTCAAGGCAATACTTTTCTTGAAGCGATCCGCAAACTACTAAACTTACTAGTACACCAAATATAATCCAATTCTTAGGAGAAATTCTTCCGAGTTGGAACAGGCGGACACAGGAGAGGACCCCTAGATAAATGGCACTGGAAAAACAAAGACGATATTACTATTTAGCCGAGCTACATGATTAAGCTGTGACCTTACAGAACGATGAGCGTGACCCAGAAATGCTGAATGATGAACTGAACGTATAGCGGCGGCGGAGAGTTCAAAGTCCTAAAGGATGCGGTTAGCTCATTTTAAGTTTCGGAAGTTTTCAGCATAAGCGGCAAAGCTAATATTTACCATAGCATTTGGAACACGATTGCGACCACAGCGACTGGGAACATTTGAAGTGCCTTGAAGAGCAGGATTTGTCCGGCAAAGGCCTGTCGGAAGGGTTGATTCGAGAATGAGGACGGCATGGGATAAATCTCCTTTCGGAAGGACCACCACTGCAAAACCAACGTAAATACTAGAAACATGAACGCTTATAGGGAATTAGAACAAGTTATTATTACATTAAAATCGTCAAATCGATTCGCATCCCTGTCTATCATAAGCATTTTGTTGAGCAAATCCTGGGCCGACTGCAGCTCCGGCTTCAATAGTGGAGCTTTCTCATTGGCTCCTGCGTTCAATGTCCCGAAAGGACTAGTATCGTCTCCGGAAGAGTATACTCGTATGCTTGGCTTTCGGACTGGAGCCGGTGGCAAGGGCTCCGGGTCCTTGAGAACAAGGACGGCAGTCTCACCAGGCGGAGTATGAAATCCGGCTGTATCCCAGGAGACGTGCGGCGCATTGGAAGTCTCCTTTGGGAATCTTAAGAAGGCCGTTCCATCTCTTCGGCTTTGGCTAGGATGAGGGACTACCGGCACCGGCACCGGCTTCTGGATGTCCTCAACCGAAACGACTGGTGAGTAGAACTCTGGAGACTTGTTTTCGTCACTATTCATGGATGAGTTGCGGTAAGGGTCAGGGCTCATGTCAATCCGGGTTTCTGTCTTCTCAGCCTCAGAGGCCTGAGCCCTTGAGTCATCAGGGAACGTCTCGGGAGAGGGATCAGGTGCATGATGCTGGGGAGCAACTTGACCCGAACCCGACAATATGACCTGCTGTTGTTGGCCAGGAACGACTTGGCTCGAACCCGATAACTTAACTGGTTGTTGTGGAACAGGAGCGACTTGACCCGAGTTAGTTAGTTTGACGGGTTGTTGTGAGCCAGAGGCGACTTGACCTGAATTCGACAGCATGGCCGGTTGTTGTGAACCAGAGGCGACTTGACCCGAATTCGAGAGCTTGGCCGGTTGTTGTGAGCCAGAGGCGACTTGACCGAAATAGGACAGCTTGGCCGGTTGTTGTGAGCCAGAGGCGACTTGACCCGAATTCGGCAGCTTCGCCGGTTGTTGTGAACTAGCGGCGACTGGTCCTGAATTCGACAGCTTCGCCGGTTGTGAACCAGAGGCGACTTGACCCGAACTCGACAGTTTGGCAGGTTGTTTTGAAATAGGGTTGACTTGACCCGACACATTTGGCTGTTTCTTGCCATCCGAAGCTTTTCTTTGATCCGCCATATTGTTCGTGTGCGCTATCTCGGATATGAACTTCGGCCTTGCGTATTGAATACGGTCCGAATTCTTACTCGAAATTCGACAAAATTACTTATTCGATATCGTTACAGCAAGTAATGCTAGTTGGTAACACAATTACGTTGTAACCGTTGTCGTGCCAAATAGTATTGAATGTCACTAGAAGTCTAAGGCGAGCTAGTTTTACGATTTCGCTGCACTCAAAACAGGTGACGGGTTGGCCGTCAGAGGGAATGGGCTCACCTTCTCCTAACACTTTCCTACTGAGCAGGAGAGTAAAAATACTCAATGTTTTTTGGAGCGCCTGAGAAAAAACAACCTAGCTTGGTAGGCGTAGTAGTAGGAGACTGAAGAGGGTTTTTCGGGGCGAAGAGAAGCTTTTTTCTGAGTCGCTCCAAGAATCATGGCTCCTGTTTAATAGGCAAGTGTTAGGAGAAGGTGAGCCCATTCGATCTGACGCCCAACCCGCCGCCTATTTTGAGTGCATAACGTCTACCCAACTTGACCTCTCACTTTCGCATAATTATGTGACCTGCCAACTTGGTAATGTTCCAAATTCTGACGTATTTAAAGTACCAAACAAACCTTTATTGATATGCATTGCTTACATCTGTATTGGAATTGAATTCCGACAATTAAAGTTAATTAGTCACATGTCACGAGTTTCAGGCATATACCGCGATGAGCATCCACGAATCTTCACAGAGCGGGAACTTCTTGCCCTCGAATATATGTTTGATGTCAGCTAAGTCCAGCTAAACCCGTGAAACGCATTTGTATAAATCCATTAGGAAGTTTCGAATGTAAGGATTGAATTCCTTACCACAACGAAAATCATCCCAACCAAGAAGGTTGGGAAAACATGGAGGAAGAGCTGGAGGCCCGTGGAGGTGTAGAGGTAGACCAGGCTTACTTTTGAGTAGTGAGTCGCAAGGAGTCCTCCCAAGCAGTACCAAGCGGTCCCGCTGAGGCCTAGCACAATGAAAAAGGATTGGATTCTGATGCAGCCTCTCTTAACGTCCATCTGTACGGCTCAGAAGGGTTAAGGACGCTTGGAATCAAATTCAGAATTTGCATTGTTAATAAGCTTCCGGTCCCGGGAACTCACATTTTCTGATATCAGGGGCAGAAGTCCTATAACAAAGTAGGCAATGGTGAGCGTTAGGGCTACTGCCGAGGCCGAAATCAGTTCCCAGGCAATTCCAGGCACGTACGCCAGGATCATGATGCAAAATGTCTAAAATTATGGAACTCATCGATAATACAGTCGGCATCTGCGATTACATCAGTTCATTTCATGAATTATTACCAAGAGTATGTAAACGATGAAACATGCAAATCGCTTCCGCATCAGATGCGTGAAGCGTACTAAGAGTCGGAGAACCAGGTAAAATAAACTGGACATCAAAGGAGCGAATTAAGAAATTGTAAATTAATGGAAACAGTTGCAGAGAACAGCTCAGAGCTCAGATCGGAAATCAGAACATACAAGGCCACATAGACAATCCAGGTGTACTTCTTCGCAATTTTGACGAGTGGGGAGTAGTCTTTAGGTTTATCCTTGAAGCTCCTACAAAGAATTGAAACAATACAGCCGTGGGATCGTCATAATTAATGAATATTCAGCACACCAAGTGATTTGGACAGAAATCGTGACAACAAATGCAGCCAGCATTTGGAGGGACTTCAGGCACATGACCTTGAAGAATAAGTAGGCCTGATTTTCCAAGTCTGCCAACTCCTCACAAATTGGGTAAGTCTTGGACACACACGCATTCTCCCCTAGAAGACACTAGAAATCCCGGAAAATGAATCAACTGGCCGACGCGAAGATATTAATGCATAACCATTCTCGTACCCGCCAAAAAGGAGAAGGAGTGTTTGGGGAAGCGTGCAGAGCCGTGTCAAGCCCTTCATTGGCCTCATCCTCTGTGACGGGAACTAGGACCCGGTGGTAGTCACTGTTTGTCTGTTCGGGTTCGGCGGGGAGTTGGCCCAGCTCCTCATAAGAACGATGCGGGTATTTCAGAAGATGACGCTGACCTCTGACCTGCTGAGCCTCGTGCCAGTCGTCTGGATATTCGTATGTGGACTCTGTATAGTAGAGATGTTCTGGATAGGGCTCATGATCTTGCCTGTGATGACGATGATGGTGATGATGATGACTTGATTCCATACTGGATTGCACTGCATTAAATAAGGTACAGTTACTTATCCAGGAAATACAATACAAGTTACAGCAAATAAGTACTACGCACATTAAAAACCATTAGCTGAAAGCGATAACAATCAAAAGCGTCATTGTAAAACGAAGCTCGAACGAAAGTGACATGGCAGCTAAAAACAACAAAGGATGATAAGATAAACGCATCATTGTGCATGATCGCGAATACTCAGCGGCGCTAAAGTACAAATAGCTAAGCTTGAAAAGTTCGAACGGCGAAGTATCGATGGCTGGTTTCACATAACGTTAAGTTCAAACTTAAATATCTCTTTGGAATTAGATACAGTTAACCTAAGCTCTTTTGTCCTGGATACT
The DNA here is from genome assembly GCA_034696285.1 of Hypogastrura burkilli. Taxonomy (NCBI): domain Eukaryota; kingdom Metazoa; phylum Arthropoda; class Collembola; order Poduromorpha; family Hypogastruridae; genus Hypogastrura; species Hypogastrura burkilli. The sequence continues at coordinate 10,600 of JAQFZY010000103.1, read as the reverse complement.
TATTACCCTTGCAAGATAATTTTGTCTGTACCCGAACTTAGCACATGATTTGGTGTCGTTTTAAGGTTGGGAATTCAAAATTCACAAATAATCATCGCTATCACTTTTACCTTGACCCTGGCCCTGCCCTAACCATCAACCAGACCTTTAATTACATTATTCCACAAGTACATTATTAATTTGAACTCGATGTTATTTGAAACAGAATGAAGTCCTGTAGCATAGCATGGGAAATATGCAAACGAGTTTCGAGGACATCCAGTGTTACCCTCCAGCACACAGTTCCGTTTGTATTCGGCCTAATGATCGGCTACTTCATCTATGTCTTCCTGTTCTACAGATCCATCTTCGAAGGGTAAAAGTCTAGGGCAACTTTCCCAAAAGGTTATAATTAAAACAGTGTATATTTCGTTTCAGGGACTCCCCGATCCCGGTAAAGATGTTCAAGTTTGTACCTTCAGTACCGGGAACAAATGACGTAGGCGGTGACGGTAGTATGTCGATAGTCACAAGTGGAAGGCCTTCCTTGATTATCTCCACTCATATTTAAGCATAATTTTAATTTGTGAAGGTAATTCTGAGTCCGGTAATAGTTGGAATCAGCAAAAGGTAAGGCTTCTCTGCATTGTTATGACCACACCGACGCACCATAGGAAGCGGGCCATACCAATAAGTAATACTTGGGGAAAGCGGTGCGACGGAATTTATTTCATGACGTCCGCGAAAGGTTTGTTAAATGATTCGTCAGCTTAATGGACTTAATAACTACGGAATATATGTAGAACTGACATGCGGGCTTTGGTCATGGTTGTAGATAAGAAGCTAAATAACACGGTAGTGTTGGACGTACTGGACCACTCTTTCAACGTATGGAGAAAAACAAAGGCTGCTTGGAAATACGTCCACGACAGTCATCTGGACGAGTATGACTGGTTCCTGAAAGTGGATGACGACATTTACATTGTAATTGAGAACCTTCGTTCCATGCTTCGAGCGAAGAACCATTCCCAACCGGCATATTTCGGGCATTTGCTTCGACACGATGACTTTACTTATCTAAGTGGTTACCCGGGTTCGTGATGCTTGATTCGTCAATCGTCAATCGTTGAAACTGTCATCCAAATCTACGTATAAGTAGTATTTCCGTTTTCGAATTCTTTATTTCAGGCTACGTGATGAGCAAGGAAGCAGTGAAACGCTTTGTTGGAAGCATATCTGACTCCGAAACTATATTAGGACCCTGCAGCGGGCTCAGTTTCAGTACAGAAGAGGTCCTCCTTGGTACTTTGCCTGGATTTTCGATTTGCACATGCATCCGTTAATAACTGTTATAATAAAGATTAAGTCATACCTACTCTTTTGCTAGGCAAATGTTTGGAGTCTGCCGGCGTTTCAGCAGTTGACACTCGGGATTCTCAGGGAAGGCTCAGATTCCTGCCGCTCCCACTCCAGTACCACTTCGCGGTTACGCGCTACCGACGCAAGGTAGTTAGGGAAATGATTGACGCTTCAGACAAGGGATTTCATTTGGTAAGGAACCTAATTTCCAGCGAGCTTCCCATGAAATATTTAATATTAGGAAAAGTCAAGAAGCAAAAGGGTCGAGCATTTTGAATCCTACATTTATTTAGGGTATAAGGTGCTGCTCCGACGTTGCTATTGCTTTCCATGAAATGGACGGGAAGAAGATGCTCTCCATGGAATACATTATCTACCACTTGTCTGCGTATGGGATTCGAGAAATGGTTCAGTCTGAGCCGGGGATTCAAATCAACTATAATAGTACTGCGCCTCCGCTTTCCGATCCAAATGAATAAAGGTAAATCTGTAAGTAGTACCTATAGTACTTATAATTCACACAGAATTTGTAACTGCAGCATGCCGGAAAAGCAGAGTTTAGTTCCGGTTGCGCTAGACAGTATTAGTAATGTTTAGTACTTACATTTATTCACGATTATGGGTGACATGAGAGAAGGTTAGTTATTCGGTGACAAGTGAGGTTATACCACCCATTAAGGTTACCGGACTACAGTTTCGATTGATTGCCTATTCAGCCTCCTCCGCTCCCTGTGCCTGAAGTTGCATCTCAGGGTCAGACTCATCACTCCGCTCATCTTCAAACTCCTCCTCGTCCGCCTCGTACCATTCCCCCATGCTCTCCTCACCCTTCTTCCCATAGTTCAGGTAGCTCCCGCCTGGCATCACGAACTTGTCAAAGAGGGCCCGGATCTCCTGACTAGCCTCCTCCTCGTACTCGTCAAAGCTATCGACGGACTCCGGAGGTTCCAGGAGCTTCCGCATCGTATCATTCTCCTCCTCCAGCACATCCATTTTGGCCTTCAGCGTACTTAGTTGCTCTTGAATGGTCCGGAGGTCCTCCGGGGTCGGGAGCCCGGCCCCCATCTGCATGCAGATAAAGTCCAGGGCATTGGTGGGCTTTGTTTCCTCCTCGTAGAGGCCCACAATGGCGCGGACGATGGAGAGCTTGATCCCGGACCCCCGGATGTAGCGGCGGAAGGCCCGCTTCCCTTTGATAATCACAGTGGTTGGAAGCACGGGCACGGGGGGAGGGGGCTCCTCGAGGAGCGGCTCAAGTGTTGGATCCAGGAGGCTCGTTCTGGGCGTGTCACGTAGGAGCCCGTCTCCGATTCTGGACCGGGCCCTAACTGTCCTGACTGTACCGGCGTCTGACCCATTCGTTCTAGAGCTCTTCTTTGAGGCCTTGAAGGTTCCAGAGTGCTTCTTTGAAGCATGCTTCCCAGTCTTCCCACTACCGGTCTTAGTTCCATCACTACTAGTCTTGGCTCCGTCGCTAGTTTTTGTTCCATCGCTAGTTTTTGTTCCATCGCTAGTCTTTACTCCGTCGCTTGTTTTCGCTTCGGCGCTGCTCTTTGCTCCGTCACTTGTTTTCGCCCCATCACTAGTGTTCTTGGAATACCGCGTTTCATCTCCTGGTGACCCATCGAGAGTCGTTTCCCGAGTTTTTGGAGTCGCAATCCCCTTAATATCCTTTTTAGATGGCATTTTCGTAGGTCTCAAAAAATACTAGTACGACTACTACGAACAACGTGTTTATGGATTCTTGCAACCTTTCTTGACGTTGACCTCAGGCTGAGTGAAGGCTTGGGCCTGGAAAAGCAGTAATGATTGTGGGTCAATCCAATTGGTCTATTTGGAATTGTCATCTGTTTACAATACTTTGGGTTTGTTTGGTGTGGTCGCTTTGTGTCAATTCCGGAGTGTTGGTGTGGAAATAGATATTAATTAGGATAAAATTGTTCCATATCACATATCATTATTGTGCAAGCCTAAACGACACACTATACTTCTTCTCGACTCATGTTGATCGTGTAGGTCGGAAAGGTTGATGTTGATGACCTCCTTGAAACTGGACGTATAAAATTGCATAGGTGAGGACGACGCTGAGGATCTACAAGTGGAAACATTTTACCAAAATATTGGTTCAGGAAGCCCTACCTTACAGAGATACCAACAAAATCTTTGAAGTGGAGCAATATAAGCTTTATGTCTCACCGTTCCAAAGAAGCGGTAGGTCAACGTAAAAAATCCATATCCCTTGAGCCCAAGGTGGTTCAGCTCATCAAGCACAATTATGAGCGTTGTTTGCTGTACTCTGGAGTCGCTCTCGTTTTCCAGGAACCATTCCCTCATCTCAGTGACCTATGAAGGCATTTTTAATATAATTAAGCTGTCTACTACTAGGAGCAAATGAAATATTTCCTACCTTCTCACTCCCATTAGCTGCAATGACTAAGGCAGAGAAGAACACGGCACAGTAGAACCCAATCCGCAGCTTTCGAAACCAGTCCGGCGTTGCAAAAACGATCTCGGCATTTGAAGCGTAGTAAGGGAGGGCCGAAATTACTACGCAGAGTACAATTGGCCCAATGGCTGTGTTCAAATTTCGAATCACTTTCTTGACGCAAAAGTACAGTCGGAGACCCTAAAATGACGTAAAATTCGGGTTTCGTTTAGCTATCACAAGTTGCACGAGTTGGTTTCAAGAAAGACTTGTGCAATTTCAATTTCTCGTATACGACCATATACCTCAGTTGTGCTCATCCCTTCCTGGAGGCAGTGCAGGAAATCCCCCACCACTTCCCTCCAAAACATTGCCCCCATGAGCACCATTAGATCCGTGAAGTGGACGCCTATCCAAATTCCAAACTCAATGAAAATGTACCAGGCCGTGAGGGCGTTGAGACAGAAGCCGTCCCTATCCAGGCCCTCCGTTGAGTTCGTTCGACTAAAGTAATAGACGTATCGAGTCCGGGAGTAGTAATTTAGCGGAATTCCAAGGACACACCACTTGTTCGTCGCGACGCTCCCGGATATGAGACTGAAAGTTGACCAGCTGAGGGAACTGAGACAGAAGGCCAGGGGAACGAGAAGCCTTCGGAGGTTAAGGGCCTTCCGGCCCAGCCGACCAGCCGATGACGAAAAATGAGTGTGAACAAGGTTGAAAATAGCGAGGAACTCCTCCTGTCGGAACCAGAGCGTGTGATAGAGGGTCAAGTAGTAGCCGAGGTTTCCTAGAACATTTGCCACCTCAAAGTAGTTCTGCGGGTCACCGGAGAGCGTGCGTCTACCTTGAGTCCACGAAATAGGCTCAGGTACTGGAAGAGCGTGAAGGAGTGAATAAGGAAGCAGACGATTTGCTGGTACACGGTTTTGTAGATTTCAAAGGACTGGCTATGCCGGTTGAATCGGATTAGGAAGGGAGAGAGGAGGAGGAAGAACGAGAAGCCGAAATATATACGGAAATAGAGGAGAGAGGTCGGAAGACTCAACGATTTGGAGATCATTGTGTTAGATCTTAGTGTTTTAGGTCAAGTCAAAGGGAATTGACAATGTTTCCTCGGTTCAGGGGGATTCCAGGTCGGCTTTCTCCAGCCCAGTAGTGTCTTTATACCTGGGAACTCCCGGAATATTTCATTAGTTATCCATATGGGCTACATTGTAATGGCTTGGTAAATATTTATCTTATGGATCTGCCACTCTGGGTTTGACGTATCAGGACGAGAAACTAAGTTGTATATACTACATGTTGTAGACATGACCTGTTCCACCGCCAATAGCAAACAACACTAACATTGTAGGATCAGGAATAGTCAGTAAATAGTTCCTTGCTTAAACTGGCACAACATGACATTGGTACACGCTGGAGTGCGATATTGGTACATAATGGAGATAGTACAAGGATATCCCTATTTATTTAGCCTTTAGCCTTTCTATGAAATAGCAAGCTACAGTAAACATTAAGAGAGTATGATGATAATTAATTGAAGTAAAAACAGCAATTTCGGTAGATATTCAAATATATAGGTTCGACCTTGAGAGTCCCCAGAAATGCAGGGCAACTAAGTACTTACGGACTTTCATTCAGGCATACCCTGATAACGATGCGAGGGATTCCCTGAACACTGGTAGAAGCCGGTGATGCTCTTCAGGAGGCAGTTTTACACTTTCTTGAATTGTTTTCGATAGAAGGACATTAGTGATATCATTCTTGCTCTTCACCCAAATTATCCCGTTCACGCCCACAACCACTTCAAAGGGAGTTATTTTTCCCAAGCTGGTTAAAAGAATGGAGCCACCCTGCTTCTTTGTACTTTGGAGGGACTGGACAAGGTGGACGGGGACGTTGAACACGAAGCCACCTTCCAGAGCACCCATACCCATTGCCTTTCCTGATGGGGTCACACATGTTATTTCGAACGGGAAATCACTGGGCAGGTCCAAGAACCTACCAAAGACAACGTCCCCGATCTGGGAAGGACCAAATATATTATATTAGAATATTTAAAACTTGATATCTCCATCACTTGCTACAGCTACAAACATGTAGCATGTGCAGATATTATTAATAGACACAAGTGTGGATGCCAAGAAAAAGGAAAGACTTTTATTTGACAACTTGAGCATAAATAGTTGTAGGACATTCATGCAGAAGATCAACTTAATTATATTCACTTATTTTGTAAATCCCTCATTTACCTTAAGGTCAGGCTTGTTCTTCTTGGTTGCACCTTCAAATGCCAACTTCGAGAGCGTTACACGGTCCCTTGTACCAATTTCGATGGTATACTGATCTCCAACCTTTTTTGTAATTATTCCGACAATGTCCTCCTTCTTGTATGGAAGATACTAAGTGAACAGAAATTAAAAATTAATACATATAAACACTTGTTTTTGTCATTCGCTCAAAATGTCTTACAGCTCGTGCAGACATCTCAATATAAAACGTATTCGGTTTACGCTTCATTAGCAGACCAGGCTTATTCACGACAGCAATTTTTGACACCAGCTTGCTCTGGGGTTTTAATTGAAGTCCCGGTCCCAATATTACGACTCCGTCTTCAGGGCTGAGCACAAATTCGTCTCCAGGCCCAACAACTTTTTCGATATGGTCATTTACCTGTAGGTTAAGCCGTTTCATACCCAGGTCCGAGGTTCCGGAGGCATTGCTTTTACTTGAAGCCATATGTTTGGTTCGGTTGAGCTGCCCCCTACAAATTCTACAAAATATAAAAGCCAGATTTGATTAATATGCACTATGTCCTACTATTTAATGCGAACTCCGAATATCTATGTCATATGTACATGATATTTAACTTACTAGGACATGCCTTGCGATATTAAGCAAAGTTAGTGCTGTTTGTTGTTGGACTACACTGCTATCTTAGCTTAGATTCGGACTACAAACAACAAAGAACGACTTCATTGCGCTGACGTTCATTCGCATTCATAGTTTTTACGTTATTAGTTAGATTAAAATGATATTATGCTAAAATCTATATTTTTTAAGCAGCAGTAAATACAAGCCAAACTTAGACTTAGGGTAGGTAAAAGAAAGGTAACCCAAAACACAAACCACAACAAAATACAAGGTCACGATTAAATTCCGATGAAATACTCAGCACTCAGCATTCAATATTACCTTGAATAACTGAACTGAGAGAGAACTTAAAGAAACCCTCACCCTCAATCTTCACGCTTCACGCAATTAATCTAATATTAACACAAAAATACGGTTAACTGTGAACTAGAGTTCGAAGTTCGAAAAATGTGAAATCTTAAATCTGACAGGAGAATTTTGCATGTGGTGCTAGTTTAACTTTCCCGCGCACTAGCGTACGGGGCGTAAGAAGACGAAGTTAGTATTTTTAATGTTGTACGAAGATCAATATCTCAAACTTCAAACTGCTAACTTTTTGGAACGTGCTCAACAGATGTTTTTTTTTGTGTTCAGTAAAATAAATTGAACAGGTACATTATGGTGAAAAATCGATTACTTACTGACTAATTACAAGTGATAATTTCTCAAACCTGACAACATGAGACCTGGCTCATCTCGTCTAACCTGAATTCGAAAGCGTTTGTTCCTTAAACCTCCCAATCCAGCACAATACATACTGTTGTTGGTGGAAATAATGATAGATAGAAGTAATAAACCCGATTTTAAAATCCGAGGCCTCAGCGATAAGAGCCAATCCGATACGTTAGGAGGCATCGGAATTGAGAATCGGGTTTATATTTAATTCTATCCTCTATCATTATTTCCACCAACAATACATCTACATACATATGTATACATTTTGTAGTATGGTAGGTATGTATGGTTATTTTGACCTCAGTAAATTGAAAAACTATAATTTTAATAAAATGCTTAGAGCGTAACAGTTGCGATGAGAGACGCGTCAACCCCATAATACTAGACTTGTTTGATTTGTAGAAATGCGATCGAATTTAAATGGTAATGGTTCCTCTCGTAATTAGTATGAAACTAGGTTCTGCAGCACGTAGAGGCGAATCGTTTACCTATCTAATTCCAGTCTGATCCCGGATTGGTTCCTATACTAGCGAACGTACTTTAAGTGTGTCACGCTCGTATGGGGGGACGGGTTTCAGAGTTGGCGTGACAACTGCGTGACAAGGGGGGGTGGGGGGTTAAGACTTTCCGTGACGTACAATTTTAATTTGACATCATCTGTCTTTTTTCAGACTTTTTATACCAGATTCAGACAATAATTGAGTATTATACTTTCAATACGACCCTTACCAGGTGATAATATGGGTAAAATGCCACTAAAGAGTATTTTTGTGACCATATTTGTTCGAATTGTGGTGTCAAAATTCAACGCAATTTTAATTATAGCGTGACAGAGGGGGGGGGGAGGGGGTATAAGCTTACCGTGGCATACGCGTGACAGAAGGGGGGATGGGGTCGGAAAATCAGGGTATTTTGCGTGACATACTTAAACTACGTTCCCCTATATTTAGGGTCACATTATTGGAGAACTCGAATTTGCAAATTGAAAGGTAAATACACTACAACTCCGTTCTCGGTTCGCCTACATGTGACCCTGAACCAGTTACAGAGTCCTTGGTTGCAAGACAAGGTTCCAAGAATGGTAAAGTGCCCGGAGTTCAAGTCATGCAACTGCTGGTGCTGTTTCTGCGCCTGCTGTGCCCGGTGCCTGTGTTGCCGGGGCTTTGACGAGGCTGAGACTGGTGGGCGAGGATGCTGCCGGGACAAGGAAGGGGACTCCATGTGCTTGGGCTGCCAGAAAGTCTGCCGGAAGGTCAGGAAGCGAGTCCGGGCCCTGAGGCCCTGCGGCTGCTCCCTCAAGATCCACTACGGGTTCATTCAGTTTGAGTGTAAGAACCGGATCACCTGCAAGCAGGCCCTCGTCATGCTCAGCTTCTTTAAACTCGTGAGTATAGTTGCCTTGCGATCCGAAGCGATCCGATGGAACTGCGGAGAGTTGAATTTCATAATGGTCCGTAGGCTTTGGTAGCCGTTGGGGCCTTGTTCTACGGAATGTACCAGCACCGGATGTGGTTGGAATGGCAGAAGGACATTAAGGCCCGAAGGGACGTTAGGGGGGACGAATGGAGGACACGGTTCTACCTCACAACGGCCCCGCCGTACCAGGAGGAGCGGGCCCGCCGGAAATGTACGTATTGTAAATATTTCGAATGTACCAAGGGTTCAGAATTTAAATACCAATGTATTGTTTATAGACTGCTGCGCTGCTCTCTCGTCCTGCTTGCAGCTGGCCCTACTAATCGGAGACATGGCCACGCTCTTTGCCATATGTTGCGTAAGGGCCCATTCGTGATTCTAGATCAGTGTTCCGTAGGAAGCCGGTTTCTATATGATTTTCGAAGTGCTTAACCTGGCCATTAGAGATCCATGTTCTGCTGCATCGTGTTCCTGCTAATTGGGACGCTGGGGCCGGTGGGCGGGCTGATATACCAACCCGTGGAGTACAACCTGCTGGATCGGTTCCGCGGGGTTGAAGTAATCTACACGCGCCTCAATCTGGCCTTCTGGGTCCCGGTCGGCCTCTGCCATGTCTACGAAATGTGGATCATGATCCTCTACATGAGGATGATCCGGAGGTCTCGGTACGGGCTCGTTGACTTGCACTCCTCCGGAGATGAGGAGGACGGGCACGCTGAGGATAACGTAACGAGGATTCACAGGGACCTCGCCGAGTCAATTGTGCAACACGGGAACCTGACCCTCCGAGACAAGTTTTACCCCAACCCGACCAATAATGCATGGATTCTGGCCGAGGAGTACTTAGTAAGCCACCCGTCACGGGTTGATGACCGGCCCAATCAGCCGCAACTTGTGGATCTCTACAGGGATGTAAACAGAGACCCAACTAGCGATGACTACGAGGACGAAGTATTCGTGTAAAGTAGGATTACTCAACCAGTCGTGTTTTCTCTTCATTAAAACAGGTATAATAAATGTATTGGAACGAACCGTATACATTATGGAATGGATGACAAGCCACATGAATAGGGAATTCACCAAAACTTCGTTATTATTCAAAACAATGATTATTCGTTAAGTAATATATTAGCTAAGTGTTTCGTTCAGGACGTGGTACGCCAATACTCCGCCTCATGATCCCAACAAGCTGAAGGATGTAGACGAAGAGCATTATAATGTCGTAGGTGAGGGCCATGGCGGCAAAGAGCCACTCATCAGGGTCAGTCTCCGCTCGGCGCCCGCCGATTATCATTTGTAAATCGTACAGGAGATACTGTATAAGAGAAATGAGATACTGGGTTACTAAGACTGTAGTTATTAAACTGGTGAAAGGTTTAGGAATTATCATAATAGGCTACTACTGTTCAGTCTCACCAGAGAGATCAAACAAGCCCCCAGAATGGCTCCCGTTACGTTCAGAACGTTCATTGCCTTCAAGTCCTTGTCCTTGAGGATAAAGGAACAGACGAAGACGAGCACAATGTAGGTCATTAGTAGGCACGCCGACACGGTCAAATAGAGGCCCCAGCCCGTGACGTCAATCTAACCTCAATTAAATGTGTCAATGAAGAGTCGCACTATATATTACATAGGTGGATAATTATAACGACTTTCCATACCTTCGTCAAGAGTGAAACTAGAATAAGAACAATGCACATGGCTGCTGTCACCCCAAGTGCCATTAGCAGGATCCAGGTCGCACATTGGATCGTGATATATCCACTAAGGTAGGCTAGTGTTATTGTCTGCAACAGCCGAGTTTCAAGGTAGCTAAATAACTATGTTTGG
>JAQFZY010000102.1:0-51508 GCA_034696285.1 Hypogastrura burkilli | reverse complement strand
GGAGGACCTGAGACGGGACGCAAAAATTAGGCCTGGATGGTTTGTTTCTTGTTTTTATCTTTCCAGTGCACTTTTAATTTAATAAATAAGGTTTCTACCTTCATATCCTCCTCGGCCCGAAGGAACTCTAGCGGAGGTTCGGAATTGTAACCAGTCTCCTGGTCCTGGTAGTCTGTATCGTCGTCTGAGTACTCTGATAATTTTGAATTCAACGCACATTTTAGCTTCACAATGCATGTTTAAAGTTAAAATAACATAAGATTAAGACCTAATATCAGTCCTGCCCAAAAAAGGTAGAGTATAGCCCAAAACAAAATAATGTTTTGTTCCATATTACCTATTTATATTATTCTTCTTGTTTATTTGGCATATTTCGCAAATGAGCAATATATATGTTGGACACAAATAAGTCGATATGACGGACTCATACCCAATTCGTATTGCATACCTGACCTGATTCCTATTGTTTGGTTAACATCTACATTTGTCATTTCCATACTTTGTTTTGCTCTAAAGTCTGCATATTTTGGGCAGCATTAAATACAAGGCTAAGTCTATTACCATCATCACTATCCCCTTGAACAGGATAGTTGCTCCTCACTTTACAGACCATTTGAGCCAGGTCAGTGAAATTATAGGACCCGCTTATGGGCCGATCCATCGAGTTGAGGCTCCGGTTCGAGGCCACTCGTTGTAAGTACTGCTGCTGAGTCCCGTAGGTTCCGGCCGTGGGGAGCGTATTTACTAGGTTCCCTCTCATCATTCCATCAAAGTAGGTCTTCCCGTGATTGTAGCCAACGTCCTGTTCCAAAAACGCACATTGAAGGCATAGGCACATTTTCAACTAGGCTATCATTTAAGAGTACCAAAGATACATCCCAACTTGACCGCAAAATTAACTAATTCAACCAAACTTACTTAGGCCGAATTTTTATCAGTTCTCTTTGACAGAAATCTTCAGTTAGACTTGGTTTTCCGTTCGGTTAAGCTGAGTTTGTACTCACTACAGCCGAACTTTTAAACCTAATCTGACCTTAATTAATCAAATTAGTCATGGGCAAAATCCTTGGTGGGAATAAATTAATTTTCTCTTTAATTTTTGTCGTTGTATAATTTAATTTATAGTTATATATATATATAATATAATTAATAAAATAATTTAAGTAATTTGATGTCGACCTAGTTATTTTTCGGTGGAAATGTAAGAATATCTACGGTTAGTAATTCATTCAAATTGTGACTTCTGACTCTAGATCTAGACCTACCTTGATTTCATCAAAGCTCCCAAACTGGAGCGTCTTGTACTTGTCAATAGGGGGCCGAACGTAGTGACAGTAGTCACTGTTCCGGACTTCCTCCAGCTGCTTCACACAGGAGACGTAGGCGAGCCTGGACTGAATATCCGGCAGGTCCGGGACCTTGATTGAGCAAGTTCGGAAATGACTCGTCCACTTGTGCCAGAGGAGCCACCAGCCCGAGAGAGAGTCTCCATAGTTTGTGAGATCCGTGTCATCCTGTGAGCCCACGTCCACTGCTAGGATGTGACGTGCCCCGCGGTTCCTCATTATGTCACCTAACGTATCATACGATTATACCCTCACATACTTGAAAGAATATACTTCACTGCTGTTTTCTTTAGCCCCTTTCCCTATTTATGCCGGTTCGGTTGATAGTTTTATACTTTGTCAAACGGCACACATAGCGGACTGTATATTATCATTATGATTGAATTAGAAGAAAATGATTAATTAAGAGAACCTGGTACATTATTGATGTAACAGCCGTCGACGAGGAGGTGCCCGTCGATTGGGTCACATAGTGGCGGAAACAAGCCCGCTATTGACATACTTGCCCGGATGTACCGCCAAAGTGTACCTGCACAAGATATGAGAGAAGACCAAACTAGCTTATATCTAGGTTGCAAGTTCCAGAATGTTCCTAAATGCCCAGAAGCCCAAAGGTCTACAGGACTTAAAATTCTACAAAGGTTAATGGAAGGGACGCGCCCTGCTAGAGCGGCTCGGGTCAATTAAAGGTTAAAAGCGTAAGTTTAAATACAAAGTTCATAGTTACCATATTGCTGTTCGGTTTCTTCCACTTCATAATCTGAGTCTAGTACTCTGGTAAATGCAACTACAAATGCTATTGTAATTTTATTTTCGGCAAACTCATACGTTCAATGCAAAATGATGTCCATTTACAGTCGCACTGAAAGCAAGCAACTCCCTTAATCAAAACCCTTCAGCAAATTAATAAGTTTCAGGTAGACACCCATCATTCAGGCAAATGCCAAATGTGCGGGCAATTCCAGGTATTCAGAATTGTACGGAACTGTTAGACGAAAGCTTTCTATGCACATACAAAGGAACTACAAAACTACCTCCTTTCCTTCCTAATCCTAATGCTCTGGGCACTAAATGCTCTTACTAAGATAGCATACCTTAAGAGATAAAAAAAAATAACAAAAGCGCCACATATAATAGCTACTGCATTAATATCTTAAACCGTAACTGGTAATAACAGAACACCTCCAACGGGAACTTCGTATGTATCTTCCATTTAACCTACTCAAGGAACTTTGGACGTAGCCTTAGCTTAGCCGTACATTTTTTAGTCATCGTAGTCATTTAAAGGAAAACTATGACTCCACTTTTCTCAACCGAACCGGAAAAGGGCGTAAAGTTCAACAGCATGAATTTCTGTTTTTTATGAATTAACCTGGCAGGTTATTGGTATAGCCTCCGTCAAGAAGTAGATGTCCGTCCACAGGGTCACATAGGGGCGGCATGTATCCCGAGAGCGACATAGAAGCCCGTACGTAGCGCCACACAGATCCTAATTAAGGTACAATTAACCGTTGAAAATTTATCATCAGTCCAGCACAAAAGAGGCAAAAACAATCAAGGTAAAACTGCAACTTCGCCAATTGTAACCTTGCACGACTTACGGTCGTGCATTAGCACTAACTACTAACCTAAGTCCCGAACATAAATATTTTAGACAATTAGCACTTCTACCAAAGTGTATAAAGACTCCACACTATTTAGTACACAGTTAAGTACCTAAACTAACTGATTCTAAACAGTAAAGTTGATATTAGTAAGCCGATCCTGACAGCTAACTGTACAGTGTATCTGATCATATGTTCCATGCAATCACACACATGCACTTCAATGCACAATAAGAATGCCCTTACAACACTTACTTATAATTTAAAAAATTCTTTAAATGTAATCGCTTGGTCATTAACTTCTAACTTTGAATTCTGAATTCATAAGATATTTGATAAAGGATGTTATTTGAGTACTTATAATGAAGAGGAAATAAGGAATCCTTTAAATAGATACGACAACGAAGGGCCGGAACTTGCTCCGAAAGGAATCCATCACCGACTTAAGCACTAAATATTATTAAGTTTAAAAATGTATATCTTCTTACCATGAGTATGAACCCGCATCGAACTCGACGTTATGTCCGTTGTGACAGTGAAGTATGGGAGCCAGAGATCCTCAATTTGTACATCACCATGTGTATCCTTGATGGTTTGATTGAACCCGGCCCCAGAGAACATGGAGGTGGCCGGATACGTCAAATCCCAGATTTGTCGCCACCATTGGGTCATTTTCTAGTTGGGAAATAAGGTATATTAAAATACTGTCACTACTTGACCCTTGACATCAAGGTTTTACTTACTCTTGCCCACTCTCTCGCCTTCTGAGTCATTGTAGTCATGTTCCGCTCGGCACACCAGAGAGCACCCATAAATGCACCAATGCTGACGCCCCCTACCATGTCGATCGGGATCCCAGCCTCCTACAATTACAGAAACAGAATGATCAGCTGCGTAAGCTGCAACATCATCATAAAATGCAGACGTACCTGTATAGCTTTGATCATTCCAATATGTGCAGCCCCTCGAGCCCCGCCTCCGCCTAAAACCAGACCAACAGAAGTTCCGGTAAGCCATCGGGCCAGCCTTGAGAAGTCTGAGTGTACGCTGGGCTCCGTTCTCAACAGCACACTGTAGTACTCTGACTGTAAAAATCAAATTAAAGCTGAATTAAAATTAGCAGCTAAAAAGTAGACTGTTATTTCCCTTACAATTGCATGCACGCCTTACACTTTTCGCCTTCTTTGAAAACATCCGTTTAGGACACTGAAGATGATGGTGCATCGCACACCAACTTCGTGCATTAAGCCAGAGAGCAGTATTTTTAGGTCGTTCCCCGCCTTCCTTATGGAGCAGGACAAGCTCTCGTTGCGTACGAACAGCAAGATGGTCTAGCTGCTTTTCAATCTGAAGGACATAGAATTAATATTTGAAACAGAGACTGCCTACAAATTATACAGCCTGTATATAAGGCACTGACCTTGCCAATAGTTGGCTCCCCGTCTCCCATCCCAACAATCAGAATACAGTCGGCCTGCCGAATACAGCGGAGAGTCCAGGCCGTCATTGTAAGGTCGCACTGATAGAGTATGATCCGATGCTTGTCCTCTTGATGGGCCAACCAGGAGCTCAGTTTGTACTCATGTGGGCCATCCATAATGCTTGGACCAAGTATTTTCTTGACATAGTCGGAGGTGAGTCGGAGTGACGGACTGATTGCTGACAGGGAGTGGATCATTTCATAAGTGAATGCAGCTGTTGGAACTTCCTCAGTCACCCCGAGGACTGCAACTGTAGAGAAATTGACATGGGAGGGCTTGTTGTCCATAGCTGCTGTCGAGGGATAGTTCATTGATGATGGCTGTTGCAAGGAGCCTTAAAGGGAGATAAATATAATAATTTCACTCCTGTGTAGTAGAACAGCACATTGTTTCCAATGGACGTTAGGCGGTGACTATTTCTATTACAATGAGTTACTATCTAAACTACATATCTTCTATATTATACATGCAGCATCATGACTAAATTGTATTTTCTCGTGAAATTAGTTCGTTGACGCGTTACAATTTAGTATAACGGAATTACGACTGCATTAAAAGTAAACAAGACAAGCGCGACAGTCAAAAATTCTCAAATCTAACCTAACTTTGAAGAATCAATTAAGTGATGAAATCGCAAGTAATACAATTCAATTAAGACAATAATAATAAAGAATACAAATAGTAGGTGTTCAATAATAAGCCGTTTAAAATCTTACCGATAATTCTGCGGCCCAGAAGATTTATTAACCGTGTCACAACGATCGGATACTTCAGCTTTATGGCATTAAGGAGACCTTCCGGAAGCTTAGCTACCTCGGTGTCCCGAACAGCTATTACAGTTGTGCTTCGTGGTGTTGAGGTCAGAGTTTCAACCTAAAACTCAACAACCACCAAAATCAAATTTGAGCTCTTCTATCAATTGAATAATCGTTATGCAAAATATAAAACTTACCACGCCAACTAAGTCTCCTCTCCCGTATTCACCAACCCGCTGCTTTTTACCATCATTCCTCGTAATAACTGACCGGAGCCGTCCGCTCAGGATGATATACGTTGAGTCGGACTCATCCTTTTGCTTATATAGTGCACGACCACTTTCTAAGAAGTTCCAATCCATGGCAAAATCAATTTGTCTCACAAACGGACTCAGTCTCTGCACAACCAGATGAGCCACGTGAAGGACGACTTTCGGATGGAAAGCCATAAGCCTGAAAAACATAAACTTCTGTAAATATCGAAAAATAAAAATGAAATAATTATTTTTCAAATCACTCTATACTTACTCGTAAAAATCTTGCGACCTCATCACTGCAACCCGCGTGTGATGTTTGGCTCGGACCGTGAAAACTGAGGGCTCCCCTGTCAGGACTGACATTGTGCCCACAAAGTCACCCGCATGAGCATGAAACATCAGAACGTCACGATCGTCCTCTCGTTGTGACATGGCCACGAGCCCAGACAAAATGTAAGCGAGTCCAGATTCCTAAAGAAACAACACTATTAGTGTTATCGGGCGGATTTCATATTACGCATTGATTCTATACGTAGATTAGTTACGCATTGATTCTCTGTTCTCTACGTAGATTACAGCAATATTTGATTCTGACCAATATATAATTTTGATCGATTTTGAACGCGTACAACGATTCAGGCCGCAATTCTCAACCAACGCCCGCCAAATTTTGCACACAAAAAGTTATCGACAAAACACGGTTCATAAGCCTGGAGCTTCCGGCCTCTCCGTCATTACTGAGTCCTTTACACTAAAACTAAACTATTTTCGGCGACCCGGGACCTGTGTTGCACGCAATTTACCATGTTAAAAGTGTAGGTTCCTAACGTGGTTGTGGTTCATTTTTACAGAATCTATTTAGTTACACTAATTCGTTCGAAGCTTAGAGCCAACGTCGCTAATCGGCGGAGTGCAAGTATATGACAGGAGCTGAAGGCGACGTCGTTACTATTAAAGTACTACTATTTATATGGAAATACGAATAAAGTTAAATTGTGCACATACTTGCGATTTCATTTCCATTGTTTTTCTTCAATTATAAAGAAGTTAGTTTAGATTTGAGAAATTCTGACTGTAAAGCGTGTTTTAGCTTCATTTCAATGCATTCATGATTCATTCCTGATCGATTACAGCTTACAGCAGATCAATGGACTTATTTGATGACAAAAAACGATAAAATTACCTCATGTGAATCCTCCTTCGTAATAAATGATCCAGCTGGGATTTCTCGAATACTTAGTAAGCCTTGCAACGGTGAGTCATCCTCTAACCCAAGATTGACACGGAAGGCCTCAATTGATTTTGCGAGGGCATTCTCCAATAAATCGTCATCAATAGGAAGATTTCCGAACTGTTCCTCCGTTGTAGAGCTACCGTAGCTGGCTCCGCCAGCAGTGCTTCCTAGGCCTGGATACGAGCTTCCTTGAATTGTGACGTTCCCAGACCGCTTCTTTACGTTCAAGCCATACTGAGAGTTTTGGCGAAAGAGCGGATTCTGACTGCTCTCACTCCCCGTCATATTATGTTGAGAATATGTAGGGTGTTGATGCTGGACCGGCACTTCACCCTCCAACAGATCTAGAAACCAGAAGTAACACTATCTTAATCCAAGACAATAATTGTAGGAGTTACTTGACGTTCTGTTACTTTTTAATTACCTGGCGTACGGCTATGCTCATCAAAGGACTGCTGCATGGGCTGATGGATTGTATTTCGTCGGGAAGGTGAGGCCGAAAAGGCAACACTCTTCCGCCTTTGCGTCGATGTAACTAGCTCGGCGGTAAGGCCCAGGTGCTGATGGAGGGCCGTAAATGTTACACGATGGAGGCGAACCATAATTATCTGTATGACACGGACAAAGGTCTCCGGGTTCTTCTCGAAAACTTCCTGGAAGGCTGCAACTGGTAATTTTAGAACCACTGAGTCCTCAATGGCCTGGGCAGACACGGTCTTATAAGGTTGCGGATGACCCTGATTATGAATGAATTCGTTACAAAAAGACGCACTTTAGTAAATACCTTATGCAGTACGTTACACCTAGTTAAAAGAATAAATTCTCAACTCTTTACCGTCAAAACATCAGCAAAACTGAGTAAAGAGGCAATAGAGTCACCAGCCTTAACAATTTTCAGAGATATAGTTGAGCCGTCGCTCTCAGTGATGAAAACATTGAGGCGCCCGCTCTGAACTACGTAGAAGTTCTCATCGGCTTCCCCTGTTCAAATTCGTATTTAAACAAAAACATATTCAATTGGCACTTAAATCTAAGGTTATGCATTATGTGACTAGTTTTCATTAATTTCTACCAATCCTGAAGAGATACTGCCCATTCGTAACATGAAGCGTCTCCATATGCTTACAGAGTTCCAGGAACATTGGTTTTTCAAAAATTCCGAAAATTCTAGAATATGAGAAAAATTAGGAAATTGAAATAAACAACGCGAGGTATATCGGCAGATGTAAGCACTCCAGGGAGTCGTATTTAAGTCGTCACTTACCGGATACTCTTTAGCATGTAAGTGACTTCAGGCGGAAGCCTTTGGTCGGCCATTGTGGACTCATCTTCCTGCAAATATTCTGCGGGAGGCTCTAGGACCTATTCAAAATTGAATGAATTTTTAAGTTACAACTGAACTAGGCTTATTTTATTTTTTTAAATAAGAACAAAATCAAACCGTATCTTGCCTTCAATTGAGTCGGGGACGTCTCCTTCTTCATCAACAGCTTCCTGGTCAATCTAGAAATGATTTTCTTCCGTTTGCCAGCACCAGCAGATATCGACCGCACTTTCCGTAGCATTTTCTTTCCGTAAAATAACATTTTGTCACGTTTGCGGAAACGTGTCCGAGGATGGCCCGACTGTGTTTTAGCATCTGTGTTACATAATCCATATAAGAAGAATAAATACATAGATATGTAAGGACGTAGCTATACTGTATATACTAGCTTATTATTAAACGACAGTGATTAGTACACTAAAACTCACGTTTTAGCCGATAGGACCGATAAAATAGGATCCCACCACCCAAACACGTCAAGACAATCAGGAAGATAGTCACTACGAAAACCTGAAAAGTAAATTTAAAAAATAGTTTAAAAAAAAGCATGTAGCGTTTTAATTAAACTTAGTAATCTACAGTCTACCAAAAATTATGTATTAACTAACGACGACGCATACCCATGACACGCTTATAACCGGTAAGTGCGTCTGTAGAATCATGAATGCCAGTGTCAGGAAGTGCAGGACCCGGATCCCATTTCCATAGCGTAACCTCTTTGAGGCGTCTATTAACTTAGCATTAATCCTCATTATGTAAATTAAAAGTCTCGTTTTTCTGTAATCCGCAGTTTCAGAACAAACTGTATAGTGTAAGTTGATTGTTGATGAAGGCTAATATTATAACTGGCGAGGAATAAATAAGATCCGCTTTTGCAATTTCAGGAAGCTAATGTCACAACCGGAAAAACACTGTCGCAATCGGAAAAATACTGTAGTCCTGAGTCTTTATCCAAATAGTGCAAAAAAACTACCCGAACAACTCCAAACTCAAGTTAGTCCTATTCACACTAAGCACTGTGCAGAGTGCAGATGCAGAATGAAAATGTGCAGATTATTGCGTTCTGCGTCAGACAAGGTTTACTATCATGCTGAAGCCTCGAAGTTTCCTCTAAACAAAGCCAACAGACTCCTTCCTATGATTTTATTAATAAACTTATTTACGCGGCGAAAACACACGACGTAATATATGCGCCGAAAAGTAATTTTGATGCAAATTTCAATTAGATTAGCATTAGTGTGGCAGTTGCTTACTAGTCCCTTCCATAGTTCCATATGAAATAGGATTAATTCACCAACTTTAATTGGATTTTGCATTTCGCCTTGTAAATCTGCACAAAGAAAACAATGGAGAAATGCGTACGTTAGAGTCCTACTCAATGAGTTAGGGAATTCCTTCTAAAAAAAAAGTATACGTAAGTATAGTAATAGTAATAGTATAAAAAACTGCACGCCATTCGTGACGAGTTTTTTTCGCAACAGTTTGAAATAGTTCGACCTTTACTTAAACCGAAGAAAACCAGAATATCTTACAACAAGCAAGCTGCCCACAATTTTGGCAATTAGGTCAGGAGTCTGGCCCGTGCTATGATGATGGTAGTGGAGCTGCTCAAATTGATGACCTTGGTTCTGAATGAGCCAGCTTGGGATTTTCTCGACCCCTATTTCACTCATCATAAAGTCATGGTCATGGACCATATCGACTATTCACTATTCGAAGGATTTATAGTGCAAATTCATAAGACTCACGTTATAATTAACTGCAGTTGCAAAAAATGAAATATAACCTAGGTAATGCACTTAAGCCTAAGCATAGTGAGTTAAAAAATGAGTGATTAATATTTTATCGGTCAATCTAATTCTAGAATTGATGGAGATAGAAGATTATCTGAACTGCAAAACACAAACTGACTTTGAACTCTATAACCTATTAAGTATTTAACAGCAGTTGAGCTTTGAGCCTGAACTGTTGAACAACTGGTTCCTTCTTATCTGCTTCTGCTTCAGCTAGAGCACTTGCCAAATGTCAATGATTTAAGGTATATTATAGTCAATGGGTACTAATCACATATAAGATTGCTATCAGCGTATCAGCTTAATGTCTTATACGAGAAGATGCTTCGGATATATGAATGACTGGGACTGCACACTACACTACACTACACTGGTGAGGTGACAAGTGATAACTGGACTCTAATTGCTAGACTGATGTCCACCGACTCCGGCATCGCCTAGCTATAGTTATGCCAATTTAGGCTGGCAACTCCCGACAATACCCGATCAATCCGCCAATCAGAAAACACCCGCCCATCACGCCATACAAACCATTGGAACCACGCTGTCTGCTTAAAAAGTATCGCTAAACAAATGAGAAATGAATGGAACCTTCTGTTATACATTCCAAAGATATGAGACACCAAAAATGGCAGATCTAATTCTTGTTCTTTCATTTAGTGTTGTGGTAGTTTAATTCAAGAAATATCATGTAATTTTAGCTTCAATTATTACGTTAAAACTGCTTAAATAACATAGAAGTAGACTGTAGTAATCAATATCAGTACAGTTCCATAATCAATTAAATACATTATTAGTTATTACAGAGGGCCAAATTAGTTGGGAACTTGAACATAGTTCCACAGTATTATATTAAGATTTAAGAGTCAACCCAAAGTCATCCATTCAAATTCTAACGACTCATGATGGCCTCACAAAAAATGGTGTTTCTCCTCACGGAAGAGTCACGGAACGAAACCGGGCCTTTCCAGCACCATTTCCTTACGTAGCATGAAATCTTTATAATGAGATACTCAGGAAATCCATAGTAACCATTACAATGCTAAGTAAGCAATACTGGAGTAAAAGTATAAGGCAAAAACTTGAAATTACTCTCAAGAAACCACTCATATTCCCACGCATAATTTCATTAATATGTTATTACACGTAAGTACTTACTGATACTGATAGTTTACATAAATACAGTTAAACTCAGCCAAACCATACATACCCCATAATGGTATCCCACTCAACACGAGCCTTCATTGCCGTGTGCCGTATATTTACTAGCCAACAGTATATTATATGCGATACTCACTACTCAGCGTTACGTTAAAGTATGTAATACCACCCGAACAATTAAAACGCTTAAGCACCTACAGATAAAATTAATGACGAATATTAGACTTTTCAATTTCAATCACTAAAACGACCGTATTAACCTTGTAACTGGTATGCAGCATTTTGAATTATCAAAGCACGGCGGACGAAAACTGGCAAAGGTTTGGAAACTTTGCAACTTATTGTTAACGTACGCAGGATTTTACGCCTGAAATTTACAAGTTTGTAAATTGTAAATGAAATGTCTACCTGCTTGTGCTGCATATGCAATCAGGGTCTTTTTACAATCAATTCGGCTTTACAGGACATTACATGTATTCCCGTTCGTATTGCTGCAGCCATGAAGGGCTGCACGTGAAAAGCAAAGAAGGAATTTTAATTCACTTAAGTGAATAAACTTCTTTGTGGCGACGAAAGGAACTTTTTATGCTGCAGTTTAGAGTACTTAATGTCTAGACTCCCGAATATGCTCAATTCATTGCTCCTGGATCAATTCCAAAAAGGGAACCATGAACCTGCACTGGTATGATAAAAAGCCAGAGTATTACTCATACATACTCCTGAATCTTATTGCAAACCATGAAGTCGCAAATCCCACTATGTCGATGACACTCCGAATCCGACCTTACAACTTATAAGCGCCTAGTCCTGGCCTCGACTACTTACACCGTATATACATACTTACATGCGGTTATGTGAAGGGAAGTCATAAAAGGAAAACTTTGCAAGGAGCCGGTGCCGGGATGGCTAGGAAAGAATGTACTACTAAACTGACTGTCTGGCATCTGGAATATTCACATAATGACTCATCATTTAAATGTATATTATACCTTTTAGTTTATATGTAGTACAACTCTGCATATGCAACTCATCAGCGTCATCTACGTCCCATTACCAAGAACCATAACGCTTGATAGTGCCTATCCAAAAATAAGTTGCATCTTCCAGTTCCACACATTTTGATAACGCTTGGCAATTGATTAGTTTTTAAAATAGTAATTCGCGATGGTATATGCTAATAGCATATCCCGTATTCTAGCAAGTTATTATGCCTATGAAGGATGACTCAGCCAATAACAAAGGAATTCCATATCAATAATTTTACGTTTTACGATTTACCTACACATTGGCCGGCAGCGTATCAGTGGAATTGATGAAAAACTATTTCACGACATACTCTGGCTAGTGCCTAGTCCCTGTTCTCTGTTCCTCGTATAATTTAAAGGCTATTTATTGTTGTGGATTGCAATTTCTCACACGAACGCTGCAAAGCTAGGCTGGTTCTCGGGGGGCATCTTATAAAACTCCATACTCAATGTTCAATGTCAATACTGCTGACATCACCAATAATCAGCCAAAATTAAATTGAGCACCTACGTGTACGAGCAGTTTTTGTTTTAACAGCAGCATTCCAAATTGGTTGGTTAACTAAACTTATTATTCGAAATAAGTATTTACTTTAAGACAAGTTCTACAACCTACTACCTACTATCTATATTTGTATACTTAGGCTTACGTTGTCGAGTATTAACGTTGAAAGCTCTGATACATCAGCCGTTATTATTGTATCTGTAACATTCAGTAGCAATGAGGTCAGGGGCTCCATTCTTTGCCCGTATTTCCGACCAGCTTGGACTGTGTGGTGGTCCGTTGTCCTTAAAACAAACACGTGTGAAACTTGTTTGAACCTACAGTCACAGTCAACCGTTACAGCACTGTCCAACTTAACATCTGAAATTAATCAAAATCAAAAATCAACATATTTTTAACTTTTAAAGACAACCACGGAAATCATGGTTTCAGTACTTAGTATACATTAGGATTAGGTCAAGGTCAAAGACAAATTAACATGATTTTATTTCTATTTACCTTCCACTGATATCTTTCCCTTTGTTTGGGGCAAGATAGCTCGTCCCTTTCGTTTGTAACGAAATAGTATAAATATTAATTCTTACGTGCACTACCGACGTTCCTATGTATAGTTCGTAAATAACTACGTTCAGTTCTACTTTCTACTCATTTACAAATTACATAAATGCAAAATTACGATAAAGACAAAAGACGAACAACAAATTATCGAACTTAAGCTTTTAAACTTGCACTTTTTGAAAAGTTCCCGGGACTTGAGAGCACAGAATAATAATTGTTCATAATAACAATAACAGGAGCGTTTTCCTTATTCATATGAACTCGAAACCAAATTAGAATAAGATTTAACTGTGATTGAGAATACGAAAGATAGTGTTGTTTAATGTACTATTTATTACTCTGATTACAAATTGATATTGCAACAACTTTAATATACCGCAGCTCGGAACCACGAGGACGAGGGCCGTTTTATTTTTCCCTTTTATAAATACTGCGTAGTTGACGCGTTGGCTATTTTTGTGCCAGCAAGATGGACCTTGGGCTTATTGTGTGCTCAATAAGCCATAAACACATTAAGTAACTGCGCTGCTGGCTGCTGTATGAAAAATGTAAATATTTACGTCAACATTTTTATGACCTTTGCGGTGTTTGGTTCGTCTGCCATTACATTGTAGTTTTGCTGATTTTTTTTTGGAATAACCTACATATATTGTTTAGGTAGCACTAATATTCAGTCTCTTAAAAAGCTGTTCTAAATTGTATACTTAATTATATCACTTATACTTCAGAAACTCACGATGTATGTAGTTCTCTATTGTTTTAAATATTTCAAATGGCTCCTCACTATCAATACAGACCATAAACGTTAAAGCATTTGATCGAACTGCGCACGCTGAAAAGATGTTTCTGCGCTAATGGAACTGCTGTACGTAGTATTTTATGCCTTTGAAATAGAGGATCTACATATGTAGATGTGCATACAATCTGACCAACGTAAATTGCAGAACATCGAGCCGTTTGGTTGATTTTGATTTGGTTCATTTTTATTTTAAGTGCTTCCGTTTCGTAGGTCCAAATGCACGTGTGCGTTTGACGTTTTGGACTATAATCTATAATTCATATTAATACACAGTATGCTTTTTATTCTCGTATTTAATGTCTGCATTGTATTATTTACGGTTTGGTGCACTCCACTCAGACAATGGTAATTTGTACCGTAGTACATTTTAAATCCAATATTAGAGCTAGAAAGTTGAATAGCATCCATATCCAACGCATACCGACAGTTCTTGCAGTTCGCTTTTAAATTCTAAACCATTTTTTAATGTAGTAATCCTTTGTTACTGCTTATAAAACTATGAGGTGTAAAACTATCACGTAAGCTAAGTTTCCCTTTAAAATCTATTATAATTTATCTACTAGGGATCATAAGCTAATTCTTGAAGAATTCACTACATCACATATTACAACGCAAAATACCATTGCGCCGAACAGTTAGTAGCGGCGTGTTTGTTAAATTCATTGAAAAAGCACTATCTTTAGTTTTCTACATACCTTTTAATTTAAATTAAATTACAAGTTAGATCTCACTTTTAGTTCCATCATTGCATACGATAAGCTACCAGTTACCATATGTCACAGCCTTATAGGAGTTTCAAAAGTTTGAAATGGAAAGCCTATACAATTTAATAACTAAACTACATAAGTATAACTTTTAGAGCTCTCTACAAGATAGTCTATAATACAAGTGAGCAGTGGGTATATTAAATTAATAATTACAATATATTATTTACATCAATAGATCAATCTCATAATGTCTTAAACAGGATTTCTACTCCATACATGTAATATGTAATACTGTGACGACATGACAGTGACAGTGAAAACTTTAGGGCAATACTATTTCAAATTCTATGCATGTATGTATTTACTTATACATATGTACTTATTTAGCTCTCACACGTGCTGATGCTGAGAGTTGACAAGAGCCACATGAGCTTGGCCACTTTTTTTTCAATTAGGCATTGACCTGCATCTCCTGGCTGGTGACCGGCATGGCTGGCTCCGGCTCTTCCTTAGAATTTCCATTGACCTCAATTTTGGTCATTCCTTCCGCTTCAATCCCGTTTCCATGGTATGAGTCTTCGTTGAAATATCCCATCGGAGGTGAGGATGGGGAGAGGCAGGCCGCAATCTGTCCACCACAAATAACCTTAAAGTGAAACCGACCTAAGGAGATGATGACCTGAACGATGGATGAACTGAAGTACTTGGAGGAGGTCATCCCCGTCGTCGGTCAGGAAGACGCTCTCCTTCTGCTCCATGTGCTCCTCAATCCGATCATAAATGACCCCGTTGAGCCCCAGCTCCTTGAGATACTTGATCGTGGACACTGAGTTATTGTCATCCCCCCAGCAGAAAGTAATGAGCCCATGGGAGAGGGCCGTTTTGACGACGGATGGGTCACGGAGGATGTCCTCCGTGTGCATGTTCAGGCCCTATTATAGATAGTAATAGTAGGGTAATAAAATGAAGGTCAAAAATACATTGTCGCATGATATTTAATCAATATTCCTTCAACGTCATATTTTGTGTTACCAATATCCCAGAGTTGAGGGCAAAGTTAATGGCAACGGGCGTGCTCCGTGTTCGCGGATCATTATATTCTGGATACTTAGAAGTGACGCCTTGGGTCAGGAATATAACCGGATACTTGTTCTGTTTTAGGCGCAGCCTGCAACATTAGAATCATTAGTCTATGGTGCATAAAGCAGAACGTAAATAGTCGTAAATTACCTACATCACACATATATCCGGATGGAAGCAGGAGAAAACGACTCGTCGGTTCCCCGCGTATTTAAGTACGCTCTGGAGCACAATGTCGATGAACATGTTGAGCTCAAAGGGATTGTTCAGCTCGTATGAGCCGTCCTATTGGGGTGAACATGAATGTGTTTAGCGTGTTCCGCAATCATTAAGAAATATTCTGAATTAAATTCAGAGAAGCTTGGCCCACCTTCAGCTGCATGGTCCACTTGACTTCGACATTGAAACCAACATGAACTGAGACGTGTTCTAGGGCATACTGGAGCGTTGGGAATGGCTCATGGAGATCCGACTCTGAGGGCTCCTCTGAGGGTTCCTCCGTTTCATGGCTCACCTGTTTGGATTAATTATCAGAAAAAGCATTATATACCGGCCATCAATCAAATTATCAACTCAAAACAGCAAACTGGATAATCTAGGGTTTTGCAGTGAAAGTCTACTGTGTAATGGCTTTTATTTAAAGATTACCAAAAATATAGGATTTAGCCCAAATCAGAAAATACAAATGGAAAAATACAAATGGAAAAATATAAATTTTAACCAAATGACATGACTAAGGTCGGGTATGGAATAAGAATCGAGTATAAAATTGGTATAAACTGACTAAAAGTCGCCAATTACTCATTTGCATATTTTGTTTTATGCCAAAATCTAAGTCTGTTGGGCAGCATTATTTAATACATATTAAAGCTTGCGTATTAGTAAGTCACACAATCATATGCATATACACTTTATGCAAATGACCTATCATTCTTTAGTGGGGTAAATCCAGGAACACTTTGGTGTCATATTTTACAGGGCCTAGATATTTTTGATGCTTGATATTTCGAAAACAAAATTCAAATCAAGAAAGCAAAAAACCAAGCAGGTACCTACTTACTCTCACTCTTGCATAATTTTAGTAATTTTCTTTTTAGTATTAGAATTTTAGTGCGATTGGGAATTTGGAAACAATGGGAAAGCTTTGAAGGCAACAAAAGAGTGAGTGTTGAAACTAATTGGTTTGACAGAAGCCAACCGACCTTCTGGTTCTGGTACTGACGGACACATCCAATACTATCCTCTACTAAAAAGACCTGGATGTGACCGAACCAAATTGAACAATTGGGAAAAAAATATATTTGTTAAATTCCGCACAAGAACAATGCATAATGGATGGCATATTAAAGAAATGTTGTATATCAAATGTGGAAAGAAAGAAGAGAGTATGCTGGTATAAGAATGTGCTAGAAGTTATAATTATATTTTCGTGTTTATAGTTTATAAAACATTTCTGAAAAGGAATACGACCCCATTCCTCATACCTTGAGCTCATGTAACTGGGCAAGTGTTAAATCTTTAACCGGAATTCGGAGCGTCGTCCGCCCTCCGCCTTGCTTAGCCTTCTGATTGAGTCCAATGTTCACGTAAAAGTCATGGAAGAGAACCGGGACCAAGTCTTTCGATAACTGAACGTCAAATTCAACAAAGTCGGCCCCATGGTTAGCGGCTTGCTGGAGGGAGGCTATGGTGTTCTCACGGATGTTGGCACACCTATTATTGTGATCGCAAAAACAGATCACTTACTGTATGGACTAGATCTAGTTTGGATTCCAGTGAACACTGTTAAATTACATTATATATTATACACTAACATTATATATGAAAATATTTTAAACTCACTCCTTCAGTTTCTGTGAATTTCCGGATCCCCGATGCCCAATATCAAGCCCAGTCCAGGCATGCTTCCAATGCTTACTATAACTGATACTTAGATCACAGGGACTGTCCTTCAAGGGGCGAACCACAACGTACTCAACTGTCGTCAAACCGTGAAAAGTTAAGTCGAGTTTGACCGTAATTTTGCCTCCTAATTAAATGGATGCTATACCACAAAATCGGAATGACTTACTCATAATCTGACCAATCGGCTCCTGTCTAATACTACTAATTGGCTGCATAACAGTACCAATTGACTCTCGTAGATTCATGGGCAGGATATGGCAGAATCCAATATGTTTCGGGATCTCCCGATTCCCAGGACTCTCCATGTAAAAGTCAATCATGTAGGCCTTAGAATAAGCAGAGATGCATTATGAATAATTTCCAGATTTCGTAGGTATCCAATAAGCCCGTAAGCACGATTAATCTAAACAGGCTAATACTAAAACTCACCACAGTTCCAAACTGCAATATTTGAGCCTGGAAGACTGTGATCTCATCCTCGTGGTATGCTCTGCCGAACTGCTCCTGGAGCGTGAACTGATGCTCCGTCTCATTAATGGCAGCAATTTCAATGATGGGCCAGTTACCATTGTTTGAGCCATCATAGGCCGAGGACGAGTCCTGTAGGTAAGTAAGCAATGCTATGCCTTAGCTGACACTGACAGGGTGCAAGGTTCTAGTAGTATTTCAATACCTGAAAATCCATGCTGTTTGGGTCTGGTAGTTCGGAAATTGAGTTGTGCCGATCCAAGTTAAGCGGAACCATTTTAAGCCGGATCTAAATTCAATGTAGACATAAAATTAGGCTGGATTGATAAGAGACGCTACGTGATCCGTATAAATTGTAAAGCGTTTTGGGTTTCAGTAATAACGTAACCTACCGTAGCAGTTTTGTGCCTCTTCCTCCAAAAGTTGATGGGCCCGTTGGCAATTTTGAACTGAATAATCGTTTCAGCCGTGAGCCAGCCATGCTCAATCTTCTCAACGTTGTCGTAGTATCCAAACCTGTCATTCGCGCTCGTATGTTCAGGGGTTTGTATTTCTGCAAAATTAGCACAAAATTGATGACTCCTATGCATTTCTTTGTCTCAAATCTCGAATTATCATGCTTAGGAAGACAGTATACCAGACCTTACCAGTTTTTCTGATGAGTCTTGGATTCAAGTTGGTTTCCCATCGACGAACCACGAACAACGTGTCAGCCCCTGCAACTGGATTTTCTAGGATCATGCAGACAAAGTACCGGAACTTAATGTCTTTGTAAACTGGAAGCTGGATGTCACCGGTCCATGCCGGTAATCCCTCACTCAACCTAAAATAGCAAATTAACACATAAACATATTACGAAGTGACGACTTCATTTTCATGAAAAGCGCTTCATGTTTTATATCCTACTTTATCACAAAGGCAAGTCCCAATAATGCTTGACATTTGAAGTTCAAGCTGACCCTTGACCATGCTTACCCAGGACGTCTCTTTAAGACCAAGGGATGATCATGTTTCCAGTTCCCAAGCTGTGGGCAATTTCCAGACACGCAGACAGTCTCCCCTGGATAAACTTGACAGGTCACACCAAACTCCCAGTTTCGTGTTCCAGCCGACATGATGAACTGACTCGAGTGTCACGAGCACGGTTTTCAAAGAGTTTATTTTCGACCCAGTGAACCTATATTAAAATTAAGCAGGAATTATTGCTTGAAACAATAAATAAAAATCAAGGTCTCGGGAAGCTTAAATGTCCATTACTACGTTTTAATATTTAGATTAGCGTAGGTACCTTTCTGAATTATTTTGTATTTTCAATACGAATTTAGCACTTATTTATGTAATTTAAACTTGTATATGTTGTACTTTACACACTGGTTTTGTTTTGATAAGCACAGAACAGACGGTTCGTAGCAAACGGCATTAAGCAAAATCAATACTAATGTAACACTGCCAACTTAGTATGTAGTACGTAAGCCGCTGAT
Source organism: Hypogastrura burkilli (assembly GCA_034696285.1). NCBI lineage: Eukaryota > Metazoa > Arthropoda > Collembola > Poduromorpha > Hypogastruridae > Hypogastrura > Hypogastrura burkilli. Next base: position 32,025 of record JAQFZY010000102.1, on the reverse strand, counting down.
GCAACACTGCTCGGAAAACTTTATTTGTGTCAAGTCAACCTCACTGTCACTTTACTTACTGGTGGCTCGTCACAATATTTCCATGTTCTTGTGACTCGTGATTGCATGTAAACTTCCTATCTTTGTACATAAATATACTTCTGCTCTGTACGTTTATAATAAGTTTTAACTTTCAACAAGGGAGCACCGGTGTCCTTTATGATAAGATATGCAGGTACATGTATTAACTGTAAATATTTATTTTAGCAAGGCACTTGATTTTTGTGTAGCCCAAGCCAGCCAGACATAATCAAAGGTAAAGGTCAGACTCTGAATACGAAATCTGAACCACAGGGACCGAGAACTCAAGTATGACTAAACCTCCTCAACTGAAATGAGCTTCACTCATCTATGTAGTATGTATGTAGTACCCTCAACTGTATATTTAGAATACGTGATACTGATACTGATGATGTTAATATAGTGGCGGTAGCAATACTAATACAGTACGCAGTGTATAACGGTGCCGAATGCCAAAAGAGCAAGATGCAAGTGTCACTTTCTCCATCTCCAAAGTTTCCAAGTTGGATCCACGTATGCTATACACTTACTGCCCTCAGCCAACTAAGTCCCAGTTCCCAAATCGCAATTGCACTTGGCATAGGCTTTTCAAACGTGCAAAGGCCACGGACTATAAATCACATTTGAGCCATTTAGCCGCAGAAAAGCCACAGGCCACAGACTTAGACCCCAACACCCCCAGGAACTTGTATACTGTGTTCCATTTATGGAGATATGTTACCAAGCTTTAGCACGAATATATGTATTACTCGGACGAAGCAAAGTCTGTAATTAATCATAACCGGATTTGTCTGGTCTGGGTGATAGTGTAGACACTTTCCAGTCAGCTCTTCTATCATCGTAAACTGTAAACAAGCCGAACGTTCATGTGAACCAAAATGTACTCAGATATCAGTTTTGTAGAAAATTTAAATATTTTTTGGAATGAGCTAATTTCCTGTATAATGTGTAATTTGTGCCATATTCCTAAGACGTAGAAGCGAATGGTTATTATTACGGCTCAGAAATTGCATGGTAAAGAATAAAATCAGTATTAATCTATGCGTACCCCCCTAAAATTATTATTGTCCAATAGTAGAGCCGGAATTCGTAGGTGTGTCCCAGAGGATCGTGTAGTAACTCACGTAATTATTATAAAGGTCGATTAAAGACGCTCTCGTGTTCCTGCATAGCATGTAGCATGCAAACTGAACTGAAGGGAGTATTCTTGAGTAGGTACTGAAAATTCAGGTACGTGCTACGGAGTAATTATGGGTCATCCCTTGACCATTAATACTCACGTGGACGTAGAAATATTATACCTGTTCTACTCCATGATTTATTATGTGTGTGGAAGTAAGCATGGAAATAAGCAAGATCATAATAGGGGCTGGTCTATAAATATTGTGCTGTATGCTGTACAACATATACCATGTGCTTGTTGTGTTGTTAGTTGCTGTGATATTCATGATCATGAACTCGCTGAAGTTAAATCTATGTATGTATGTGTTACTTCAATATTCTGCAAATAAAATGAATTCCATAAGGACTCCAACGTAACTTAGGCTTACAGATTTAAACTTTATCAAAATACAGATAAATAGTGTTTGAATACGGCATTCAAACCTCATTTAAAACCCATTTCAATTAATTGAAAATCTGACCTACTAAATAAACTCGTAATACAGTAGTATGAGGGAGGGTTGTGCTAAAAGATTCCGAGCACGTGTATTGGAATTAGAGCTCTAAATGACTTTTATAAGTGTCTGTAGAAGATTTGGAATGGGAGATACTGCAAAGCATGAGTTAAGAGAACAAAATGTGCTAGCCACATTGAATATTAACAGACGAGCACATGTCACTGACCTCTCCATTGTCTTTGTAATATGCGAAATTGGCTACCTATCAAAAGGATAGTTTTAAATTACTATGTATGTACTTAGTATACTACTATGGGAAATGTGCATGAAAAAATACGTACACGCCAATGGGAATTGTAAATTGTAATTTGACCCTTAGCTTCCGCTCTCATTCATTTTGAATTCTGACCACGCCATCCATCCCACTGAATACCGCATATATGTATGTAGGAAATGCATCGCAGGGTACTAATTGAACCTTGCGTCACAAAAAGCATATGGATGCAGTTTATGGCAGATCTAATCCTCCAATGCAGTATGTATTAATACTACTATTTTAGAATCTGTTAGTATTAAAAGGAGCTGACGAGACGGAAAACCGTTTTTTCCTCCCGAAAATAATAAAACCATTATTTGTGAAATAGCGTGGGAATAAGCGTCAAAATGGCAGGATTGAAACAAATACATTGATATGAAAATGAGCAACTTTAATTATTCATTTAAAAAAGAGTCAATTGTTTAGTTCTAATGTCTTTCAAATTGGTTATAGTAATATTCCCAGACAATAATTATGAGAATGTCTAATTTAAACTATTTCGCTGTCTACTATGAAAAGGACTCACCACACCGCACCACCGGCACGTAGTTACAATCACTAAATACTTATTCTCACTATTGCTGCTATTGTCCTATGTTACGAAATACAAAACAAACGCCGGATAGGCCCATAAGCCATAAGGATTAAGGTTAAGGGCTCCTTTTTGTATAGCACTTGAACTTATACTGCTGTAAAACGTTCAGGGATAATAAATAGGTAGAGTAAATACAATGGGATCCTAGAAGCCAGCCTGACGTTGACGTCCGACCCGACACTGCAGGGTTTCGTTTTTTCTGTCAGTTTATAAATACAATTACAGGTAACCTATATGCCGACAAAAACGAAGGCGTCTCTGGACCTGAACCCTTAAAGCCTCAAGCAAAAGAATTGTGAACGAGCTCGGACAGTAAAAAAAAGGACTGCATTACATTTAGCCAATAGCACAACGTTTATACTATGTATTTCAGTTGACTACGAATAGCATAAAGACTGATGATGGTGCACTTAAAACCCATAAAAATGTTTAGTATTTCAAGAAATTCATTTAATTCTTTGAAATACTAAACATTTTAGTTAAGGTTTAAATTACGAATGTATAAGATATTTGGAAACATACGTATTTAGGTCATAGGTTGTCCGAATTTGGGCGATGACTGGAAGTTCGATTCCAGCTGGTAGAGATGACCAATTCACGTTTCGGGATTTATAAAGCACAAGGAACTTTAATCAAAATGTGATTACAGTGAAGTAGCTATCTCGCCTTGACGAATCTGTAGTACTTCTCAAAGTTCTTTCTGCCTGATGGAACCGGGGAATGAACTATATAGTGCATCGGTGACAAGTTAGACTTGTACACCATTCTATTCTTACGAAATGGCTTCCACTAAATTCCTTGCAAATGGGCAAAGAACGCAGTAGCAGTGTAATTTTAAAAGCAGATATAACTGCACTGCTTCGGATCGAGTTCCAGACTCCACGTCACTGCCAAAGAAGGAATTACAGTACTCGTATTATTGAGGTAGCACAATTAATGGAAGAACAGCAGAGAGATACGAATTTATTTATTCCAGGCTGCGCTCTAATTTATTGTATTAATTTAATCAGGATCACAGGCTCCCTTATCGACGAGGCAAAGAGGCAGACAATAGATCCGAGAATAGAGTGTGAGACGTGCTCACATATTTACGTAGTACGGACGTAGTATATGAATTCCCATATCTGTTGGGCTAAGCGGTCATATGTTCACCGAAATGGACGGAAAACCCGGATCCGAAAACCGAACCCGACCCGAATGGAGAGGTTCTCCTGCAGCCGCGTGCTTTTTGGGTTCCAAAGACTCCTCGTTTTGGGATAGGAATTTTACAGAATAAGGATTTAATTTACATTTTGCTCCAAAATACTGTATTGTATTGATTCGAGCAAAAGCTTGTGCCAAAATACTGTAATTGTAATTCTGACAGAAATAAACATGGATCTTCGTAACAAATCGATTGAATTTATTTGTATCAGACCTTCTGACTGATAGGAGTTGCATGTTTATTGAAATTCATTTTTTTTTTGGTACTACCTAGACTCCGACAAATCCTAGCTTATTTAATGAGTCACCTTCAGTTTTGAATTCGGGCTCAGTTCCTGTCAAGCCCAACAGTAACAAATAATATTCATTTCTTCTCACAATTTCTGTTTTGAATTTTCTCATCATTGAATGAGCAATGTCAGCAAACTTAAAATCCTAAGTTACTACAAGATAAGAAAAAGTCAGGACGTCCTGTGTGATGTAATGTGTATGTATGTTTACGTTCGGCATTAGCCTTAACTGATCTACATATACTAGACATAATGTATCGTGTATGAGGTAATGACAGGTATTTATGTTGGACTTAGCTTAAGTGTCTTACATAAATAAGTTATGATTAGCCTTCAACTACAGTATTTAATTATTTATATACAATGATTCGCATCCCATGCTTTTGTATGACATATTCATATAAAGTAACCTTCTCCATTGTAGCCCACAAGGGGCTCTAACGCACTTCCCATGCAATCGGGCACAACAGCACCTAGTTCAGTGTGACGCACTAATTTTCATTAGGAATCAATTTGGGCCCTTCCTGTAGCACTGGAGCCGAGTCCTCAGGAGTGGTTGGGGAGCTTGGGGGCTGCGTGAACGTTGAGCTGTCCGGACCGACGCCGGGAGGTGAGGCCGGCGGTGAAGTTGCAGAGTCCTTAGGATCCCGTGAAGAGGATCCACCGTCGGCCGGGTCTCGACTGTTCCGCCGCTCCCGATCCCGCCGCGGCGGTGAGCTCTCTCCCCGACTAGACCGTGAGGCGGAGGAGTAGGGAGGGGAAGAGCCTCGGCTACTAAACCGGCTGTGCCTCGAACTCCCCCGATCCGGACCATTGACGCCCGGGTGAAGGAAATCACACTTTTCGCCCGTCTTACAGAAGCCTTGCTTAAAGAACTTGCAGATCACGGTTCGTGCACCTGTGAACAATTCAAAGATTTACTCTTTTTATTTGCCCAACGATGGAGCATAATACAAAAGCACTGCAAAATATATACTTACACGTAAGCTAGTAAGCAGAATCTACATAGCAGTGAACTTGCGTGATGAACAGAAAGCAAAAATCATACAACATGATTAATGAGTATTGGTATTCTAAGTAGGTTGTATTTAATGCTGCCCAATAAATGTAGATTTTTGAAAAAAATAAAGTAAGTATGGAAATGACGATTCTAGATTTTAGCCAGCGAAGAAAGCGACTAACGAGATTGTGACCAACATTTATATCTGCTCATTTCAATCTTTTGTTTTCGGCTATAGTCTACATTTATTAGCAACACTAATATTACGTCATTCTAAATCAGTAAGCCGTCATGTACTTGATCAATTGTGTATACGGAAGAACACTTAAGCGGTTTTGATGCGGATGTAACATGCAGTGTAACGCTATCACACCACTGTGTCTACACAATTGAACACCATAAATAATCACATACAATAACAATAGGCACTAGTTAGCCTTAAAAGCAAAACATTACGTAAAGCCATGGTACTGGCTAAAGCCTTAACTTTTAAAGCCTCTTTTTTCTTGCAACTTCTCCACTTACCTCGATTGCGCTCATTTGGCTCATTGGGCCGACCCCTTCTATCATCCCTATCCTTCCCCCCGCGGTCCCGGCTCCGGTCATAGTATGGCCGGTGTGTACTGTTGTCTCGGTCCCGGTTCCCGAACCGACTGCCGTTCCGCTCGTCGCGATCTGAAGGCCTAGGCCGGAATTCCCCGCCTCGTCCCTGTTCCCGCTCGTCCCTATCCCTATTGTTATAACGGGGATTGTGGTCATCGGGTCGGCCCCGTCCGCGCCCACCCGCTCCACGGTGTGGGGGCCCGTTGAACCGCGGTTGTTCCCCGGGTCCGAAGTGTCCGAATCCTCCGCCTTGCGTCGGATCTTGGACCACGGGTGGCGGCATGCCAGGCGGCGGGAATCCTGTTCCGGGAAAGCCGTAAGGGTTCATTGGTGGCGGGAAACCGGGCCCGCCCATCACGTTCATGTTTAGGCCGGGCGGGAAGCCTGGAGGTGGCTGGACTCCTGATGCAGCTGCTGCAGCAGCCATCTAAATTAATCAAACCAATATCGTTAAGGCACGTTAAAATGTATTCATAAGTGTCAGGTAGTGGTGCTGGTTCGTAGGCTTACATTCCACATATCGGTTCCAGGAGCCAAATTAGCAAATGGATTAGGATTCCAAAGATTGTAAGGCATTTCGGGAGCCCCAGGCTGTGCCATTGGGTCTAGGTTGTGCGATTGGGCCGAGTTTTGTATCATTTGGGTCAGTTGGAACCCGTTGGGAAGGAAGTCGTTCGGATTGAGTGCACTTTTAGGTGGCGCTCCGCTGCCGGGTTTTCCGGTGGTTCGGTGGTTCGTGCTTTGCGTATGTCCTGGAATAGGGTCCCACATCACAAGAGGCAGTTTATACTCTGTTGCGTTCGTGGTATTCGGAACGTCATCATATGGGATTGGCCTAGAGGAAAAACAAGTAATTTGTAAACAGTTTGGCTATACATATTTTTGTTGCTATGGCAATATTATTTGACCATGGACAAAGTAACCAGTTGTTTGAAATCGTACTTTTTGGATCAAATTCCATCACAGTAGGATTGAACGAATTTTAGTGGGATTTAATACTGGTGGGATTTAATATTTGTAATGGGTTTTAATGAGATTTAATTAAAACTGGGACTGTGATCTAATGGGGTTTAACTGGATTTAATAAAGACTGTGATTCACTGGGATTGTGATTTAATTGGATTTAGTGCAATTCGGATTTAAGGGGATTGTTAGATAAAGGGATTTAATAGGATTGGGATGTACTGTGATTTAATGGGATTGTGATTTAAGGAAGCTTTCAGTCGTTTAGCCAACTTTAACGATTAAATCCCCTCAAAGCGGTGGGATTTAATTCGGTGGCAACTCCTGAAAGTTGATTATCCCACTTGACATAAATCCTATAATACAGGGATCCAATTTAATCCCACCCAACAATCTGAAAATAACTTACTTGCAAACTATGGACTCGTCCTCATTTAGAACCAAGATGTCTTCGGGCTCCTCAGGCGAGTCCGGAATTAGCCTCTTATTAAAGTAAATCACATTGAGGATCGCTTGTTCCCGTTCCTCTTGGCGGAGCCTTTCACGACTCGAAATCGGGACTTCGGAGAGCTCCTTCGTGAACCAAATTTTGGGCGGGGCTAGCCAGTTCCCCTTCTCCTCCATCTTGTCCTCAACCCCAAGGAGGCTCTTCCGCTTGATTACTTTCCGCTCCTCGGAATGTTCTTGTGACTTCATCTCGGCAAAGTTCCGGGGCGTTCCTTGGCGAGCCACGTTGACCCGCTCCGTCTCATCCATTTCAAAGAAGTGGAACTCCTTCAACTCCTCTTCTTCACGCCATCGAACAACCTTTTTGGGCTTATTTTTGGAACGGTGGATGATGAGGGCGCTCTTCAATTTCCCTTCATCGTCACCAGGCACAAAGGCGTCGTCGGGGCACGGGCTCTCGGCAGTATCCATATTATTAGAGTCACCCTGACCCTGACCATCGGATTCGTGCCCACTGGAATTGACTCCCTCTTCCCCTTTAGGCTCCTCCTCTTCGGCCAGCGTGTCCCGATAGAAATTAAATACGGGCTTTACATCGGGCTCTTCTACATTGCTGGAGCTACTAGCTGTGGCTGTTCCAATGATTACAGGCGGAGTGAGCACGTCCTTCTCCTTGTCACCGTTTGAGGACGTCCGCCGCTTCTGCCTTGAAGGTCGGGGCTTGCTCGCCGAAATGGCATCCATGAACAGGCTGCTTTCTTGTATTCCAATGATTTTGGCCTTCTTCGTCTCTTTCTCTTCCTTCTTCTTCTTCTTGTCCTCATCAAGTTTCAACTTCTTGGCGTCCCCGGGCTTGGTAAGCCCGTCCAGTGATGGTCGCTTCTTGGGCTTGGATCCCGAACTTCCGCCCACAAGGCCTGATGGAACCTCTACATCAGGTATTGCACTCTCCTTTTCCTTCTCCTTCTCCTTATCCTTACTCGCTCGGGCTTTGTCCAGCGTCTGCTCCATGTCCTGCAGGAGCCCAAGGGATCGACTCTTTCCGGTATTGAAGACTTTGGGCCGGTGCTTCCGCTCCTTTGTACTGGTCTCTGGTTTAGGCTCAGCTTCTATCTTACCGGCACCTGAACTACCACCTTTAGCTTTATCGTTTTCCTTGGACGCTTTGTTCCCAGGGCTGGACTTCTTGGACTCAATGCTAGTTTTCTCCTTGGTCACTCCTGGGATCCCGATCATGTCCGAGAAACTTGCATTTTTCTTGGGAATTTTTGGCATTTTGGCTGGTGTAGTAGGAGCTGTGGCTGACATTGAACTAGCCGTTGTAACGGCTGTGGGCGGCCCAAGCTTCAACATTTTCAGCGTTTCAGCGTCCTTCTCTTTCTGAACCCGCTCGATGTCCTTCTTCCGCTGATCCCGGACCCGTTTCATTTCAGCTACTTTGAGTCTGAGCTTCTCCTCTTCGGCTTCTTTCTTGGCCGCTTCAGCAGCTACTTTTGAGGATTTGGATGGATTTCTCTTGATCGCTGCGCCGGGCGGCTTTGAATTTACCGCGACTGCCATTTTGGTGGTCTTCTTTGGGTCCTGTTTAGTCGGTTCCTTGGAGCCCGCCGCAAGAGCCTTAGCGTTCTCAGGTTCCTTTTTATAGAAATTAGGAATTCCGCCAGAGTTTGCTTGGGCTGGGGCTGGAGCTTCGGAACTGCCAGAATTAAGCAAACGGGCCGCTTTCTTACTTTCCGCCAGCTTCGTCTTAGCCTCATAAGTTTTAATCGGGGGCTTTCCGCCAATGGTCATTTTTGGCTTTGTAACTGTAGGCCCTTTGGTTGCCTTCTTCCGGAACTCCTTAAGCGGCCCCTCATTTAAATATAGGATGGCGGGAACGTTGGTCGGGGCCCCTTCGACTTTTGGCGGGGCAGCAGGCTTAGGCGGATCCTCCTTCTTCTGCATGGGCTGAAGCTTAATTAGAAACCTCTTCCCGTCCTTCTCAATAACACAATATTCATTTGTAGGGACTAGCTGGGGCGGAGGGGCCTGTAGGACTGGAGGCGGAGCCAGTTCCGTTATGGCTTGCTGAAGCTGAAAATGCTCAGATATGTCACTAAGGTGCTGGTCTACCGTACTGTCAAAGTCATCCGGATTAAAATCTGTTTCAATCGTATTCAGGTCAGCATTATCAATGTAATGCGTGACTAGGGACATGTCAAATTGGGTTTGGGGATGTTCACCATCCATAACTACGTTACTATGAATGTTCTGAACCCCGCTCCCTATCACTGACGTATTTATAGAGGTCGGCGTTTGAAAACTGTTAATTAGGTTAGTATCAATAGTTGACAACTGCGGGGCGGCTGAAGCTTCAGTAGGAACGTCACGATTTTGAGCAATGGCCATCCATTTATCGTAAACCTGTCGGGCTGCAGCTTGGGTCTCTGAATAACAAATACGTATTTTATTGGTCACAGTGTTTAAAACTCGAAACAGTTCATTAAAAAAAAAGTACAAACCTTCGCGTTCACATTCTCTTGATAAATTCTTAATGAGCTTCGGTAGGTCGTTCTCCTTTAGCCTCTCAATGGTGGTTGGAATTCTTAGGAGCAATGATAATACTTCACTTAAAATTGCATAGTTTTTAGTCTCGGCTGCATCTGCAGTCCAGGAATATACCATGTCCCAGCCTCCGCGCTGCATAAACCTGATTTCGGATTTTAACCAAAAAATTAATCAATGTCTAATATGTGCATAAAAAAATATGTATGCACGTATAGTTCATTTTTATTTGATTGACTTACAAATCTAAAACGTGCGGCTCCGTGGACCTCAGGATATTTATGTAAGTACATTTACTGACCAATTTCCTCGAAAATTTGGACATCAACCTAAACAAGCAATAATTTTGTTTTTGAGTATTACAATTTACGAAGCCTAGAATAAAAACTAATAGACTAATGGGTTTAATGTTACTAGCTAAATTAAGGTATAATCAAACTCACCCGTAGAGCTTGTCTACTTCCCTGTCAGACTTAATTGCACCACTCATAGGCTCCAAGAGTGGCGTCAGCGTTTTTAGCAAACGCGTGGGATCAATTCGCGGCTGAAAGGAGGAATAAAATTAATTATTTTTATTTATGTAATTTAATTTAAAATTAATACAATAAACAATAACTATAAATACGTAGCAAGTTACGTTATATGTAGGTACTGTAGAATATATGTATATATGGTTCATGTTCATGGCTGGTGTCTGCCACACAGCTTACCGGATTACGATGACGCTATCAAATCATAGATTAAAATAGAAATTCCCCCCTAGAGTACATAGCACTTAGCACCAGATTAAATTCGTAGTATTATGCATTCCGGTATAGAGTCCTCTCTGCATTACGTAAAGCCTTCATTTTATCCAGATGCATTTAACTTTAAAGGAGATTACCATATTAAAAATTAAAATCATGTGAAGCTTAGAGCTGGTATTTGGAGTATTTTGTATGGAAATGCACTGAATTCGGCACGCGCTGTATACAGTATACACGGTGGCAAACTTACCATTATTGCGTTCTCGCGTCCCTACGTATGTTTTACGCCGCTTGTTAAAGATTCTTCCAAAACTAAATTACGTGCGGAACGAGTACTTTAGTGCAACATCTGGCTTCGTTAGGAAATACATATTCTTGATGCGCCAGACTTCGTTCCTGTAATCAATTACATAATACAAATACAACCATTAATATTACGTCATCCATCGTTGTTGAAATGGCCCCCATTTTTTAACTGTAAAACAACGACGTAGCCCAATATCAAATGAACTGCGCATGGCAGGGCGCAGCCGCGACGGGGATGAGCTGAACCCGCGCAACGGCTAACTTCTATCGCCCGGGCCGGTGAAAGCTAGCTTATTTAGGTCCTATTATTTTGAAACTCTGCGAGTCGTTGGTAAATCCGAAGGCTACGGTGGGCGCGCGGCGCCCTATTCTGAAAAGTGTAAAAGGAATTTACACTCTACCTAAATAGCATTCCTTCCGTCCAACCTTTCGGAAGTTTGATTTGGATTTAGTAGGCTGGTACGGGAGCAAGGTGCAATACTGTACCATTGTATCATGCATGCTGGCGCCGTTTCCTGAAAAGGTAGAGGTGTACATTCACAGACTGTAACACGTATACCACATGAATCGTGCATTGTTTTTACAGACGTTTATTCGTACTTGCCGCCCTACGATCTATCATAGAGACAAATGCGAAGATTAGCAGGAGATTAATGCAAGAATGATATTTAAGATATTCCCATGGAATATTTCCTATGACAAAGAAGACCCAAATATTCTGAAGTCTTCGAACCGCGACCCACGACCAAAGACCAGAAAGGTATGCCTTACAGGTTAATATAAATACTTTTCTCAGCCTCTCGCGGAATTCATATACTCACTCTTTTGGGCCCTGCAAAATCCAATTCCGACTGAGACTGACTACTGACAATCCTGCCCTGCCCTGGAAGAAACGTTTGGAAACAATACCCTTCTCCTTGCCTCTGCCTGCTAACAAAGACCGAAAATTATACTACTAGGATTAGCTTTTCGAAATTCGACTAAAAAGTTCGAAAACGTGTCAAATGCGGTAGCGGCGGAGGCTGAAGGTATAAAGCCAAATTAGTAATTATTTCGCTAGAGATAATATTATGTAGACAAGAAACCGACGACCTTACGACAGAATACAATGAGTTCAAGACCTTAGAGATACGTATTGAAACGTCGGGAAAAGTTTTATCCATTTCAGTTAAAAAAAAATGGGACAATTTGAGTAGCTACTATGTTAACAGTATTCCAACCACTTTAATCACCCTGCCCAGGCCTATATACCTGATTTATTTCCTATAATATTTAATTACTCATGGTTAAACAATTTGAAAAAAAAGTAATTGGATCTTAGAGTACGTAAGGCCTATGGGTCGGCCGTTGACCTCAAAAAGGACAGAGGAACAAGAAAGAACCAGCGAAAGGAACAAGAAAAAGTGAGTCCCATTAAAGGGTATGGGCGCCCATTTTTGTTTACGTTTGACCTGGCATTTGAATTAAAACTCCAGGCAAGTCAATAGACAGACGCTGAAATTGCGAAGCAGTACCTTCTGGAGGTCAATGAACTCTAGCTGATGAAACCGGTCGGCCGAAAGCCACAGCTAATCAGAATCATTTCTGTGTTTCTGAATTCAGTTCATTGACCTGAAAGGGACGACTATGCTGATTTTTTTCTTGAAAAGGAGGAACAACAAGGTCATTTTACAGTATGAAGTGGAAACAAAAGGGGGGGCCATGTTCTTTAATGGGACTCATTTCTTCTTGTTTAAATTTCCAAAATTATAAGTGTCCTTCCTCTATCCTTGTAGAGGCCGACCCATACATTTTACGTACTCCAAGAATTTTGTATTAAAAAGAAAAATGTCAGGAACAAGGTTCCTTGAAAATGAGATTGAGGTGAATGAACCTTGATCAGGAAACTGACCTTCCTTAATAGCTAGAATTTTTTTTTAATTAAGTTTTCTCCTATGGTTAAAAAAATTTACTAATATGCCTCTGAATTTTCACGAATCCATGGTGTGCAAACGACGCTCACAACCTTTACATTTTTCCAGCTTACATAGAAAGCAGTCACCGTAGAAATCATCAATCATCAGTAATTCGTAACTAACCGTAATACCAAAGTTACATACCTACATTCAATAAAATCAGCCAACCAGCTAATCGTTAATTGGCAATGGCAAACCGCTAAACCTCGAAGATTCCTACTAGATCCCTATTGTCTCAATGCTACAACAAATGATCGCTTCTTCTCGGCTCATTATGCTACATAGTAAGTTAACTACACAGCATCCCAATCCCTAATGCCTCAATGAAATCTACAGCAAATGATCGTCCCTTCTCGGCTTCATACGCTAATAATCTTCAGAGCATCCCACTCCGTATTGTCTCAATGAAATCTACGCTAAGTATCATATCTTCTTCCAACGGCATACCGTTCAGTTGTGAGTTTCCAATTGTGACTCACGAAGATCTGGCATTGCCATCTGCCCGTTCTACTGTTCGAAGCCCTCGTCATATATTTTATGTATAAAACCTATAGTACAGTGGAACCCACCGTATATTCCCATACAGGCAATTCCTTCCTGTGATCAAACCCGATCGTATTCCTCATCTTCTGCCTAGCCCAGACCCAGACCGGAGGAGCTACAGCTACAACAGCCCAAGAGGGACGCAGGCTCCTCCACCTGCCTCGTCAAACCTCTCGCAGTAGCAACCCCGTCCACCCGTCGTCGTTCCCGTAGTCTCTACTACGCTGACGTGGCTCATGCTATATGGCTCTTCTTCTAGCCTGTAGAGCCCATGCAAGGGGAATTGATTCTGGTCTGGGCCGCTCCTCTGTGGCCAGGAATATTTTTATGGACGCCATGATGGTCCATGGGCCGCCGCGTGAGCCAGAAGAAATTGATCAATGTTAATTAACTTCACTTAGTCTTCCCCTACCTTTTATACCTATTTATAAGGCTGCCTAGCTAAAAAAGAAGAAAATTATTAGTTCCGTAACGGAGTCAGGGCGTCACCAATCAAACCCAACCGAAAACGCAACAAGGACCAATTGAATGCGTCGACAGGATGCGTTAAAAAAAAATACAAGTCCCAATGATTAGGAATTAGGAGGAATTAAGTAACATATTTATACTTCTTTCTAAAGATGGGGGTCTTGAGTCCTTCTTCGTCACCTTTGACCTCAGAGCCTTCTACTTCAGCCTTCGGATCCTTTCAAGTTGTAGGTTGTAGGATGGGACTTATAAGGTTTAATAGGACGTATGAAAGGGTCAGATGAGCTTGTCCAGCCTCCGTTTAAATATAAAATCAATTATAAAGGGCGTGGATGGTGGAGGTCGAGACGACGATTTTATGAGTGTGGGATTCTTGGTACTTTATTCTTGCAACTTGTCTTGAATGACTTCCTCAAGTCTTGACCAAGGCTTCTTATTTAGCTTAGTCCTTGTCCGAAATCCTTGATGAGACGCGTGTCCAAAAGATCATCAATCTCTGTGCAAATATTTAACCTGTACCGGAGTCAAGAGAAATAGTTCACTGCTTTCGAAGGTCCCACACACACGACAAGTATTATGAACTATTTCTAAATACACCAAAAAAAATACGTAAACTGTCTTGTCCTTACCTAAAAGAAATAGCCTAGGCTATAGTCCCGATCTTAAGTGATAGATTATAGGTTTTAGAACAGAAACAGATGGAAATGTGGATAAAATGAAAGGAGGAACTAAAATATTTAGTCGTTGGACTACTTAGAATTTATTCCTACGAGTTTCTCTTCCCAACACAAAAATTAATACAAAAGTGAGCTCTCTGTGAGCTGGCTCAGAATGCTTCTATGTTGGAGCCAGGAGAGTGCAGTCAACGCAACGCCAATGGAATGATAGGGCAGGTCTATATGTATAACATAGATAACAGAATAAACCCCTCCTGCCTAACGCAACGATATACCCTTCTTGAAGTGAAGGACGGGGCTTTTTTTCGGCACTATTACAACAGAGCAGCAGCAGGAGACACAAAGCAAAAGGGGACGAAAAATAAATTCTACGAAAGTTTACCACCCGCCATTACAGGTTCCTCAGCACTGATCGAGCGAAACAGTTACAAAGTGCGTTTGTGTTTTCATACGGTGAAAGCTGGTACTTCATATTGATGATCGTTTAGTTCGATGCGGTACAGCACGGTTACAGTGTATAGCGGAATTTTGTGATCCGGTGAGATTTGGCAATATTTCTCCACCAACGCCAGCGAAATTTAACACAACTCAATTTATGAAGAAAAAAAGTATTAACTTGGCAGTATGAACATCCGAGCCCCCGAAATGTTCGAAAACATACATTCATATCTCCCATAAGCGTGAGTAAATTTTTCCCCAGAGCCACAACTCATTAAGCTATAATACGTTGATTCTTCATCAAATCAGTCAAACAACCCGTTAAAAATAAAAAAAAATTGAGTGGTTTTCGAAAACATCTGTGTGCCTCCTGAAATTCACATATTCAATTTTCGGTAACCCGAAATTCAATCCTAAAAACAGGTTTGTAGAAAAGTCAAGTTCGTTGGGGTTCAAGGAGCCAGTCCCATGTCCCATTTGTTGACACTTTGTAATCCTTCAAATTTTTCTGATCAACCACGGGTATAATATTTTAATCCCTCTAACATATAGCATAGCGATTAGTTACATTAGGGATTTAGTACAATCCACTAGTTGTACAAATTCGTTAGAAACTACTAAATCAACCTGGCACCGCAGTTCACCAAGAAGGTTCTGGCGTCGCTTGCAGTGGCCGTATGAATTTGTAAAGGTAGTACACTTGTGTGGAACTCCAGAAAGCAAAAAAAAGTCCCTATCATAATATGTAGCCAATGGGAATTAAGAGAGCTAAATCGAAGGACGAACAAGTCTCAAGACTCACGTGGTCTCCGTCGAGTTTGGAACGGCGCGACTTTTGAAAACTCCGGGCCGTAAAATAAAATCCGGTAAACTGACTGAAATAGTGACCTCTTTTCAGTTTAATTGTGAACATGATTCCCCGTCCTAGCACGACCCTCTTCAACTCAGTATGGAAGCAGTTCCTAAGCACAACTGGAGGACTTCGACTGTCACAGGTTCAAACTGGACCACTTACAAATGCTGGAGAGTCTCTCGATGAGTTGCATGAAGCGGGAAGTGACGCGGCTACTGAAACGGCAGGTGTGACCAAGGAAGTTAGGGACCCCGAGAAAGACCGAAGCAAGGTCATTCCGGTGGAAACGAGTATAAGATATATGCAGAGTGATGGTACGAAACTTAGTACTTTACAGTTGAGAATTTGTTTAATTATGTAATTAGTTTGATAGTTAAGGTAGCTAGATGTCCTGTATCTTATAGGAATGACCTATATTTCAAATAGCGCAAATCTATATTCCAAAAACTCGTATATTTTTTCTGCGTATTTGACCTGGCTAAAGTAATGCAATATAGTAGGCATATATTTTATACATAATCATAATCATTACACGTAAATGAATTTATTGGAAACAGGATCCAGTGTTCGAAAGATGAGGGACTTCTGGGCCGATTTAAAAAAAAGGATTATCAGTGTTCGAAAGATGAGGGACTTCTGGGCCGATTTAAAAAAAAGGATTATAATTTTAAGCGTTAGCCCGATTTTCCCGAAGCTTCCCGTCTTTGCGCCTTTTGCCTTTCGTCGTAGAAAAATCCTGGATTTGTCCGATAAATATCTGGCAGCCTTATTGATAGTCTATATCTAGTTCATCAGGGAATCATTTGAATTTTGAATGCAGTAGTAGACGACACTTACTATCCTTATGCAACATTTTTAATCACTATTTTCAGCGTATAAGGAAACCTACGGGGACACACCGGTCTGGGTCTTATATCGAAGAAACTTTAAAGGACAGTGGGCTCCTAAGAGAACAAGAAAGACTTGCATTGTAAGTGAATAGGTTAGTGGTTAGCGCAACAAATAGTTACGTTCATGACATATGTAACACACCAACCCAAAATTTGCCACAACTAGTTGACTCTTTTTAAACAACCAACCATTACCCGAAACCTTCGAGGAAACCTAACCTAACCTACAATTCTAATGATACTATGTATCAGGTTAGGTAGGATTTTATTAGCAGCTTAGGTTACGCTGTGTTAAGTTAGGTCATGTTAAGTTACTACAGTCAACGCCCACTCCGTTTGGGAGGTTGAGGGTATAACACATACATACAGTCTCGTATTGGGCAATATAGGTCCATGATCAGTTCAATAAGTAACCGTACTAATTAATTCCTAACAATATCCTTTCAGCTTATATTTTTGTGTTCTCACTACAGAGGGGCCACATGATTGTGTCAGGGAATCCATGCCCAATCTGTCGAGATGAATACTTGGTACTCGACTACCGGAACGTCGACTTACTCAAGCAGTTCATCTCCCCTTTCAATGGAGAAATATTAGGCTGGGACAAGACTGGCCTGTGCCGTACAAAACACTTTAATCTTGTTCTAGCTATTACCAAGGCTAAAGATTTCGGAACAATTACATTTGATACCAAGTTTAGAGAGTATAATTATGAGGATTACTATCCCAAACACATTGCCGAATCATTGGGTTCCCATTCTCATTGATGTTGCTACGCCTATACTGTTTGTGTTCTGAGTTTTCTAGATATATGTAGTTTAAATTTTACATTACTAATTAATTAATATATTGTAGTGGTGCACACAACTTTTGTTTTGAATAAAAAGTCATTGTTGTTTCGTTTTTATACCCTCAGAAATTAGAATATATGATTCTTTTGCTCTTTGAAATTAAAATTAGTGATTATTCGTGCTTCCCTAGCATTTGCTAGAGGGACTCAGTACCTATAGCTCCTCTGAATTACTTACATTATTATTGGCAGCCTCAAAAGAATTTAAACAATAATACATGACATGAATTTGTAAATCAGCATAACTCAAATGTTTGCGAACGCCAGATTTTAGTACCTCAGTCTAATGCTAACTGACTATTGCCAATTTCAATTTGTTTAAGTTGTAGTGCTGATAAAGGCCGCAATCCACGTGTATTTATTCCATACGGTAGCGTGATTCGTGTCTGCATTTTATGAAGTGGCTGTGGAGTTTCAATTGGTTCTCTATGCTATGCTTTATGAAGCTGAGATTGAGATTGAGAGAACCAAAAAATAACCAAATACAAAACAGACAGCCTGAAGCCGGAGGCAAGGTAGCGTCATCATTTTATTTTCCTGAAATTAATTTGAAATGTTTTCAAGTTGTAATTCTCCCTGAAAATTGTAGAATAACCCACATTAGGCATATATTTTGTATTTGCATCGCAATAGTAGCTAGTAGTAGAATCTCATCAATTTTGCAGGCTGTCAGCTGTCAACCAAAACTAAGGTGAGTTTATTTACCGTTTCCACTTTTGTGTTGTACGTTGCATTATCATAAATTATCAACTATCATTAAATCACGTAACGCGTTAACCCATCAATAATCCTACATTCAATTAGATCAATTGTTCACATACGTGCAATCATTACATCTAACATGAACATCAACATACATATAACAAAATCTTAACACTAAATACAAAAATGCAAAATCAAAAATCTTAATGCTTAAGACCAAATCAAAGTAACGTAGCAACCACATTTAAAAGTGCCCCAGTATATATGTATTGTTTTTCTTTTCAGATCAAGATGACGACTAGTGCGCCTTCCAAGGTCAACCCTGGCTTGAGAAAAGTGGATACAGGCGTGAACCGCAGGTGGATCATAAAATTAATTGTCGGAGCGCTGCTGTTTCTCTGGATCTTCCAGAGTCAGATCACTCCATGTGGCTCACATTCCCACTCACATGATCACGAAGACCATGATCACCATGGACATGCCCACCACCATGAACAGGACGAAGATGACCATCATGGACACTCTCATGAACCAGCATCTTACAAGTATTCCAAACAGGCGAATCAGGCGCCTCCGCCGCAGGCTCAAGTAAGTCGACTAACCGGTATGGTATTATGTATGGTAGGGGTGATGGGTGGGTATTATTATTCGTGTTTGGTTTAAATTAATTACTAATTTATGTACCTATTTGCTGTTCCTAAATAGCATCAACACCATGGACACGCTCATTCAGAGCCAACAAAGGCAAGCCCTTCTCCAAAAATTTCATCCGCACCTGAAAGGAATCCAAACCTATGGTTTGAAGCCATTGCCTCTACTCTCCTCATCAGTGCAGCACCATTTTTGATCTTGTTCCTGATCCCGCTGGACAACTCAAAGGAGAAGCGTCACTTACTTAAAATCCTACTTAGTTTTGCATCGGGTGGACTCTTGGGAGATGCCTTCCTGCATCTCATTCCCCATGCTATCCTAGCTAAAGGGGGTGGAGACCATGATGGACACGGGCACTCTCATTCTCACGGACACAGTCACGGAGCCAGCAGTGGGGGGAACGCTGAGGAGCTACACGCCCATGACATCAGTGTCGGGCTCTGGGTCCTCGTTGGGATCGTCACTTTCCTCATGGTGGAGAAACTGATTCGGATCATAAAGGGTGATCACTACCATTCTCACGGCGGTGGAGCTGAGTCCGAATCTGAGGGAACGGAAACAGAGAAGACTGATGAGTCAAAGAGCCAGACTAAGTCGAAGAAGGAGAAGTCAAGTGAAGCCAGTAAAGACCCGAAGACAGCTCTTCAGAAGATTTCAAAGAGTAAACAAAATCCATTCTGTTTTGCCGTGTATGTCACTGCGAGGTCATTCTTTGTGGGCTCGTATTTTCGGTATTATGCAAATGAGAATTCGTATTACGATTTTTAGAAGAAGGCGAGGGAGACATTCAAGTGGCCGGTTACTTGAACTTGGCAGCCGACTTTACGCACAATTTCACGGATGGGCTTGCTATAGGTGCCTCTTATTTAGCTGGCCGGAATGTTGGGCTGGTGACCACGTTCACCATACTCCTCCACGAAGTACCTCATGAGATTGGAGACTTCGCCATACTTATACAGTCGGGATGTAACAAGCGGAAGGTTAGGAAGCCGTAATAAAATCATGCAACAGATTTTTTTTCGAAAGTGTGATTTCATACAACACTGCTTATGGACTCCTTCCAATTAATGCTTACATGAATTGAGTTAAGCTTAAGCAAGACAAGATTATGTTACATGCTACATTGCGTGTTAACTTCCAATGTCAGTGTCACTTACGGAGCTGTGGACATGTCCAAAGTTCAAGCAATCTCTAATTTCCGTATTATCTTCCAGGCAATTCTACTTCAACTGATTACGGCTCTGGGGGCCCTTTCTGGAACAGTTATGTCTCTCATGGCGGAAGGAGTTGGTACGTATGCATACTTTCTCATTACTATTCCGCTACTAATTTTTATGCACAGTTACTGCCTCATGCTAGAACATCATTTTAAAGACATTATTCTTAGCTTCTATGTGGCTTCTACATCAGCCCTTTAATCTTTAATGATTATAATAGGCGAGGCCGCTGTGGCTTGGATTCTGCCCTTCACAGCCGGTGGATTTATTTATATTGCAACTGTCTCTGTGATTCCGGAACTATTACATAATTCCACTTTCAAACAATCAATTCGAGAAGTCATTGCGCTCCTGGCTGGAATATACATGATGGTGTTAATTGCACAATATGAATGAAAAGTTACAATTGTAAAATACTACGATACTTTAGGTCGGAAAAGTAGGCAAGCTTTGGGAAATAATCATAGTGAATGATGCTTTATAATTTATGATTACTAATTATGCAAATAGCTGTATATCTAATCCACATATCCAACTAAATGTCTCGTTTAAACCAGCTGAAAATGCTTATCGTGGATAACCTGGATAGTGATGATTGATGATTGTAAAAAAGAATCAAACTTAACCAAAGTAAGAATTAACTTTCAAAAATCAAGTCTAGAAGTGGTTTAATTAAATTGAACTAATTTTATCAAACAAAATGATGATCAACACCGTTCCAGTTCCGCAACTCATTAACCATGCAATTTCTGTAACTGTTTTTATTTACGAATTTGTATTACGCTGTAATGAGGAGGTAAGTAACACGTGCACAATTATATACCTCTCATACATTTATCTAACCTAACTGCAAATTTTGTAGTAATAGATGTATCGAATAGGAGGTGTTCATAATTGCCTAATTCATATATGTATATATATTTTGACGGAGATGTGGAGCTTAATATAATTTCTGCGTACTGAACACAACTATGACTTAGACCTTTTAGACTTTTTGGACATTGTTATAAATACCTAATAGGTTGCGAATTGGCTGTATTTTAGTTTATTCTCGTGGTTTTGAGATCTTCATGGGCTCAGACAACCGTTTAACATTTTTGGTTCCGGGCTCTGATCCGTACTAGTAGTGCTATCGCTGTCCTCGTTCTTCCGTTGACCACTACCAGAGTTTCCCTCGTTAATGACCATGGCAGTCCGGTAGGTTTCCACCTGCTTGACTACCTCATGGAGTCTCTTCTGATGTGCCAGCACGATGAGTTTCAGTTGTATCATTTCCTGTTTTCAAGTAGAAATAAATTAGTATTTACCTACATCAAAATCAAATCGAATGAAATTGTTCAATTTCCTATTTCCATTACCTTTAGCGCTTTCGCTGGATCAGAAGCCAGAAGTTTCAAACCAGTCCGCCCAGAGCCCGCCGCTCTCGGCGTAGTATTCAATTGAGCCGGAAGAGAAATGGTTGTGACGGTGCCATTGCCGCTGGGAGTGCCAGCTGTTGTTGGCAAGGATCGGAATCGAACTTGAGACCCTCCACGGGTTCGGATCTCGCCCCGCCCACCTCCACCAGCAGCCACCGTCGTCGTTGTTGCAAGGAGCCGAACCTGCCTTCCGCGCACAACCTGGGACCCACCTTGCAATTGGCTGAATTTTGAGACCGGAGGTCGGGGATTGGTCTCCAGAACCGCTGCATTATTTTCCACTATGTAATATCGTGTGGGAGGTTGCTTCCAGCCCTCGCTTCCTTTTTTGGCTTCTTGTACGATAGAGGCAATTTTGGAGTTGTTCTGCTGTATGAGGCTGGCTACGGAGACTACAGACTTTGGATTAGCCGCCTGCTTGGATTGCGGTGGTAGGTAGTGGTAGGTTGCTTTCAAGGCGGATCCAGAAGATCCCTGCTGACTCTGTGGTCGTTGAAGTCCATTTGGGCGGGTCTGTTGGGCTTGTTGCTGCCCAGCACTGTTGGTACCACCTGGTGGGCTGGATCTTTCCACCTTCATTGGAGCTGAGTGCTGCTTTGGAAGTTGATACGGTGGTGGAGTTGGTACATGGTAGTTCAACTTCAGCTGCTGCTGGAGTCCAGGAATTTGAGTTTGGGTCTGAGCAGTCCCCCAATTCCCTTGTTGTTGATACTGAGGCTGTAGTTGACCAAATGGCTGTACCAAATCAGTGGTCATGTTCAGAATGGTAAAATCGCATGTTGAATTACTAGCTGTGCCGTTCCAAGCTTCTTGTTGTTGATGAGGCACAGCTTCAAACAGCCCTTGTTGTTGTTGCTGAGTTCCAGCGTTAGCCATACCTTGCTGCTGCATGACCGGAGTGTATTGGACTATACCATTAGAGCTCATGTTGTTCTGTTGGACCTGGGTTTGGGCAATGTTCCATACCTGAGGCTGCTCGTTGAACCACAGGGAATCTTGCTGAGCCTGCTGTTGTTGATTCATTGGAATTGAGGACGAAGTACTTGGACCGTTGGTTGAGAAGTACTGATTGTTGGCAACAGAAAAAGCACAGGCGGATCCTTGGCTATGATGTTGCTGAACTGTCTGCTGCTGCTGCGGTTGCTGTTGATAGTTCCCAGTCTGAGACCGTCCAGTTCCAGAACCAGCATTCAGTTCGATATTGATACTGTTGTACATATCATTGAAACTGAGTCCTCTCTGACCTAGATCCATGTCAAAGTCAAAAACGCTATCTGATCCTTTATCCAGATTCTCTATCAACATATCCGACATCGACACTAACGGTTGACTAAAGGGTGACGGTTGTGTTTGCTGAGAACTAAAGCTTGAGTTGGAACTGGAATCCTCTGAACAGGCTGATGACGGTCCTTCAGAGTAACTCCCACTTCGCGGATTCGGAACAGCTGTCCAGCGATTAAGGTCCAACATCATTGGGGACCTTTGCGGGTCATTGAATTCTTCCTCTTGGAAAGGTGGTGTGGCTTTGATCAGTTGCCGAAAGAGTGCCGTATTCTCATAGTCTTTGTTCGGTATGCCAGGCGTTCCAGTTGAAGTGGATCCGTTTGATTTCGAACCCTCCAAAACTTGGGGATCCACAGCTTGGGAGATAGCATGATTGACCATTGCGTCAACGGAGTTGTCCGCAGTTGAGCTCCTATGGAATGTCAGCGTTGAGAGTTGGTTGAGACCTGCCATCTACAAAAATTAAAAAACAAACTGATAAGGTATATGGCCTGGGCTTCAAAAGATCCGTCAATGTCGTTATTTGCACTATGCAGTTCACATCGATTCCAATGTTACCGTTCAGGTTCACAAATATCCCCGATTAACCATAGCTAAATCACCTGCGAACCTTAAAAGTCGCCACCGTTAACCAACGTTTAAGCGATAAGATGGAAAGCGCAATGCACGCAAAACTACATATATTTCATAATATCAGCATAAAAACATTCAAGCCGCCAGCACAGCAGCACCAACCATTAGTCCCTTTCTCTAAACCTTAACGCTCCTCTGCGAATCTGCACTATTTAAAATATTCCTACTTGTTGCTACTGTTACTGTACCATGGCACGGGTAAACGTTCTTAGTTCTTATCGATTATGCCTTCATTATGAAAGCGCCGAAATTACCTAATGAATCATTCTAAAGTTGAAATTATTGCTGTTAAAAAAGAAGCATAATTACAATTGTGGCTGGGAATCGGAATTACACTAACTTCGTTCTTTCGCTCGTACTAATAAATGAATAAGTACTACATATATGGGTTTCGTGTTCTACTTTCTACTAGTTTACTTGCTCACAGAATAAACATTCTACGGCACAAGCAATGAACAATGAAGTAAGCAAAACCCACGCATACCATCAAGCGGTTTAGTGAATTCAGTGAAAGACTGCCTCAGGGCCTCAGGACTAGGTTTGTAGATATTCTAGCGTGCTTCCTTTATTTTTTTCGATCATCCCCGGGGGGAGGGGCGACCGCCCTTTCCCCCTGTGCTGGCCACGTCCTTGTATCCATGCCATCTTTACTAATCCGTACTCACATATCACATAATATGCCAATGACCCAACAAAAAGTTTCAGCTTATTACTCGTCAAAGGCGCACGGTGCACTAGCTACAGAATAAGTTAATATTGGTTAGCGATTAATATCTGTCATTCATAATACCTAGTTTGTAATTCCATATCCCAGTTATATTATGGGCGGATTCTAAAAATATATAAACACCTACGCTGACGTAACTTTTGACCCCTACCTCTAGACTCGCTGGGTGCAGAATTCCCGGAATTACCTTTTCAATTCTTGATTTCAATTCCTTAAAGGTTGCATTTTTAATAGGACAATAATTCAGCTTGATATTCAATGTTGGGTTAGCCCTATGACCCTAACTATGGGTCCGTTTACGTCATACTGTCTCCGGTTAAAGTCAATGGTCAACGTGGATGTCATATAGGTTCGGAAACAATACACCTATCAGTCAATGAAGGGAATGGCCACGTCATCAAGTAGTGTGTAGTGCTATCAGAAGTCCAGGCCAAGCTAAATCTTAAATGCAGACGCCTTACCAGTATGTATATAGAATAGAGCGCGTCTCCTGCTGAAGAGCTCACCTGACCGCTTTCCCCTGCGCTCCAAGTTAAGGACAAAGTTGAGGGTTGAGGATGACCGTGACTTTATCCGCCAGTGTTGTGACCTGTCTGTCCTGACCAAAGGATTCGATGACGTGGCTCTTCTGCTCTGCAGTCTGGCCTTGAGAAAAGAAGGAGAGTGAGAGTGCGAAAATTGAAAAGGAAATCTACGAGCAACTCTCACTCTCGCTTTGCAGCAGAAATGTGGAGAATAGAAGTGCGGAAGCGGACTTCAACTCACCGCCTTTTTTGTGCCTATCCCTAGTGTCGTTCATGCATAATTAATGCGACTTGTAGCTCCCACCTTTTGTTTTCCTATGCTGCATAATTGTGAGTCGCTGTAGCAGTTAGCAGTGTACACTTCTGTCCGATGTACATGCACTACTGTGCACATCCCAGATCATCCCATCGCGGCGCGGCGCAGTTTGGGTGTGGTCATGAGTCATGATAGGGTTGTAGGGGTTGAAATAATAATCATCGAAATGAAATGCTCAAATATTGTCGAAAATTGTCATTCTCGTACATTTTATAACGTGAAAATTCGAAAAATTCGCGAAAAACCCCTCCTGAAACTTGATGCTGACCACGTCCATGAAAATATTTACGGAAGAAATAATACCACGCATAATTCAAGACCAGCTAAATGGTAGAAATCTGCTCGATTCTTTTGTCATGTTCGTATTCGTTTATACAAATACAAATGCTATTTCTAGGTCTAATTGGAATAATCGAGTACCTAATTAAATTAGCGACACATATGCTTTGTAATTTTATAATGGCAGTAAAATTATTGTATTTTTTTTTCAACTTATATCTACGGTTGGTTTCAGATTTGTTCAATGCTCCTCAATTTAATTGAATAAAAAAAATAGCATTTGTATTATAATAGACCAGTAGCCCCAGCACCAGAAATTCTGGTGATTAGTAGTGGTTCCTGATTTTAACAGTAACAAACGAATAGTTTCAAAGGTACCCTTAAATGCCAATGCAATTGGGATGTACTATTTAATTAGAATATTTTAATTTCATCTGTCAATTTGACCAAGAGTCATCTTCAAGATAACAGTGATTCGCAATGGTACAGTAATTAATGTAGCCAGCTAGATTGAACTTAGGCGTGGTACCATTAAGTACCCACCCCGATGCATTCAGTATTATCGCCTTAATTGCAGGCTTAAATTGGAATAAAATTCAGTTTCCCGAAAACCGTAGTACCCAGCATTCGTAACAAAAAAGCCCGTTGGTCAAATTACAACTGCCTGTCTCAGCCCATAAGTAGTGATAAAGTTTAGATGTACCCATAAGCACCCAACCCCTTTTCGAATCTATGCTGCGGAACCTTATCACGAATCACGATGCCAATGACCCCCATCGACATTGGCAAATAAACCGTAGTCCCAATATACACACCGGTCACTTTTGTTACTATGGGAGACGGAAGACCTGGAGCGGATAGACCTGCTGTCATTATTGCTTAGTAAACAACTTCAGCTTTCTAAGTTGATCAGTTCATAACTCCGTCCCTTTCCTTTACCGGCCAATTACAGAACGAATAACGTCGCCCAGCCTCGGATATGCATAGAAAGACTAACTTATTAAAGAGGATTAGTAAAAGCATGTTTAGCTAATGATATTCTAGCAATAAAGTGGTAATGTTCAGTAAACATATAATAATGTTACATACCTACATGGACACTTATGAATTAAAACCTGTATCAGGTGATTCTTTCTTAATTCAAATTATTAATCGCACGTAATAGAAATTCTTTTGACACAAGGCGTAATACAGAAACCCGTGTCCCGCGCCGCACTCAATGTCATTTCCGTTGAGATACAGCGTTTACACAGCCTCAGGGTTTACGTTTACGCTTTAAGGGTACAGTTGCAGGTACACACCGTGGATTTATGCATTTAATATGGATATCACCCCCGGAATGATCGAAAAAACAAACAAAACATACAAAATGATCCGTTTGTGGCGCGCTTCCGCTTTGTGTTTAGTAGTGATTTGGTTTTATTTACACTGTGGTACATCTAAAACTAACCAAATATGGGTTCAAATTGTTTTTTCTTGTTTCTCGGAATTTGGTGCGTAAAATATTTGCCCCTCCCCGGACCAAATTCTGCCCATGTCCCTGGCCATGTCATTGTATCTAGAGTAAAATAAAATGCTTCTTCATAGTCTATAGTACGTACGTACATGTAGCACAAAATTGTGGGAGAATGGAGTTATTTGCTCCGCGTGAGCGCGGGCTTGCTTGGCTTAGTCACAGAAACAGAATTTTTGATGAAGATAACTAAGTATAGGGATGACTTAATAATACTTTTAAGTAAAGTCTGAACCGTTCAACAGTTTGTTTGATTGGACTAGTGAGTTTACCGGGTTACC
This sequence comes from Hypogastrura burkilli, assembly GCA_034696285.1. NCBI lineage: Eukaryota > Metazoa > Arthropoda > Collembola > Poduromorpha > Hypogastruridae > Hypogastrura > Hypogastrura burkilli. Next base: position 5,114 of record JAQFZY010000102.1, on the reverse strand, counting down.
TTGAATATTGTTACAAAATATATCTACCCTCCGTGAAGTGGCTGGCCACGTAACGCGTAGCATTTACTAGTCACGCGTACACTACAATTTGCCGTGATTGGCGTATGGCGTGTTCCTACATTTGTGGAGCTGAGGCACACGAGCTACAGGGTATTGTAAATTATAATCTGACGATTGACAGTCTACGTCTAAGTTGTTGTCACTGTCACTATTCACTTTTGCCGCACGTCACATTTCGACATCTCTAGGATCCTATACTACTGCATATTCTAATTTTTGAATTTTGTTGTTAACTTGATCCGAGATTCGATCAATGAAAGATAAAATGATAGTTCATGTTCATGTGGTTAAATTCGAGCTTTCTATCGGCTGAACCACCCGAAAAATGAATTTATTTTTGCCATTCGAATAAGCTTGAGCTTTGTTTCTTGTATTGTATATTATGTCTTATCTTTGCCGGAAGCGTGAAATTGGGTTGAAGTTATTTATCTTTTTTAGCGTGTACATTAGTTAGGTGTTATGAGCCAATAATTGAATTTACACAAATGAAAGGCAGCATTCCTCATATAGTCTAATTAATGGTTATAAAATAGCTTATCTGGGTCTGCGCTTGCAGTGAAGTGTTTCTCTTCAGTGGAAGTATTTTTAATATGCTTCGGAAGCTGAGATTCCAGCGGAATTACTAAAAATGTCAATCTGCTTCCCAAAAATATATACATATATTATATATGACTTCTTATCATTTGTTCCTCGTCAAGATGTCTGCACATGCTCTGCCATCTTCAAAACGATCCCTCACATTTGTACTCACGGGTAAAACCTTGGATTTGCCCGGTTACCAGTAGCTGACCTATACAGGGTCAAGAGAAGCACCTAGGACTTTGACGTCCGCTTAAACATTGTTCAGAAGTTATATTTCTTCTTACGGCCATATTTTACCCCGTGGTGACCTTTGAGCAACCCGTGGAGGGTCAAGGAGGCGACGTACGGCTTTGAGAGCCATTTAAAAATTGTTCAGGAGGTCAAGATCTATAACTGTACGAATCTTTTGACCCAAATCCATCAGCGGGCCATTTTACCATACATTCAGTCCGATACCTATGTATCCTTCGATGAACGCATGTATCGGAACAGCTTCAATTCCTGAAAATCTAGATCAAGAAACCATAGGCGGTATTTGTTACTAACAAACTACCAGATATATACCAGTCTGATCTGATCTGAATTAATCATTTGAGACCTGGATCACCTTATGACTTATGACGCAGATGGACCTAAGTATTATTGTAGTTACTGGTTTGGTTATCCTCAAACTACCGCTTCAAATATAAAATATAAATATTTCCTACTATTTCGGATACACTATCTCGTAGAGCGTCTCGAAGAACAACTTGTTACTTAATGCGTGCAGTATTTTTTCTTGATGTGATGTAATTTGTAATGCTTGTTGTAAAGCAATAGGACAACCATGGGCAGGAAAGAAGAAGGCGTGTGAAAGTATATTTCTAAGCCGTAGTGTTTACATAATGAAATTACACAAAAAATCAATATAAGACTTTAATGCATCTCATCTCATCATGTCCCATGTATGTATGTTAGAAGATAACCCCAGTAGTAATTGTATTCATATTTCGTTAGCCGGCAAATAAAGATAATACGTTTATGGAGCCCAGTCAGCACTTTCACACGGTATTAATTGATGTTGCAATATGTCATGAAATTGTTTACATACATTGTATTGATTGTCTCCGGGCTCTAGATAATTTTTCAATTTTTTCACTAAAACCGTAACCTTGATCCGAAGAATTCATTTGCTGTAGGTACCTACAATTAAATTCATAACTCATATCTACATGTTTCGTATTATTACACACATAAATACCTACGCGTGTGTCCAAAAATGAATATCTAAGTTAACAGTAGCCAGTAGGATGCTCCTTTAGGAAAATGCTTAGGTAAATAAATAAGGGCATTATGCGGCTTTTCTGCATTTAAAGTAAAACGTGTTTTAGAATTACTGTAGATTCAAGCACAGCATGCATGCCAACTGCTAACAACCCCATTTCTTCGGCACCTTGTGTTTCTTGTTGGAATTGGAAAGTTACTAGTTCTGCATAATGTTCATTTTGTTAGGTAAATTCTTTGCAAACAATTTCAAGAGTGTTAATTTATTTAAATTGGTGCTGTTAATCCTTTTCTAGCTAAAAAAAATTCGCTTGAGGAATATTCACAGACACATTTTAGGAAAAGCTCCGCTTTGACCTGCGGACTGGGAACACAAGGTCAATGTCACGATAGAAGGATTCCTAGAATTTTCCAGAAACTGCGTCCTTACAGAAAAGCTTAGCTTCGCAACTTTTAGTTTAGCTCAGCACATTGGAAATAGGACTTAAACATTATATGTAAGCTTAGGCGCTAATCTTAACCACAACCACACGGACTTTATCAACCGAAGACCTTTCTCGTATTTCCATTTCTACTGAATCTATAACTAGGGTATATATACCTTACTTATACAGAAGAAAATATGTATTAGATTTGTGGCTGGATCTGAGCTCTGATCCACGGGTGACTTCCATGTCACCCAACTTGCATATTATAGTATTCATGATATTCTCAGGAAAGAAGGGTGAGACTTTAGTTGAGGTTAAAATGGGCGTATGTGGTGTGAGATGTGTATAACTGACTTACGGCCTTTTATTTTATTAGTCTGATCAGAGATCGAATCCTGGGAGCCGAGACCAAAAGCAGCGGCGCATCTTTCCAGAAGATAGTTTTAGTACCTTAAGTACGACGAAGTTCCTCTTTCCCTTCTTGCCTCAAATCTCATTTCCATTCTGTCTCCCTCCCATTGTCGTCTCGGAACTTTGTGGAGACACATACGTGTTCGTTCTCAGCAGTCCTTCAGTCCATGGGGACCTTCTAGTATACAAACAATAGGAAAGTGTTTACGTGTACGAAAGACGCAGTAGTTGGCCATAATAAGGTTAAACTAAGTGCAAAGGCCTAGGCCGGAAGTTAAGATCCGGGTACTATGGTAAGGTAAGTCATTTCCGAATTTGGAATATCTGCAAAAGGCTTGGAAAAATATTCTGTTCTGCAGAATAATATTATTTGTGGTCCAGAGCAAGCCTAAGGCTAAAAAATTTGTAATCTCAACCTAATTTAACTGAATGAAACCCTCAGATTTATCATTTGCTAGTTTTAAAAAAATTTATACTTTTTTCCAATTCCAATTATCTATTTCGATGACTTTAAAATGACAAGCTTTTCCAGTAATGCGTTGTACACACTAAGTAATAGTTGAACCTTGATCCGGAATCCATTGACACTGATATACCGTGTTCCCCTCATTTCTACGAAAATGCGACGTTCCGATTTTTACGTCCTTTTAAGTTTTCCTCTACAATATAAGCATTTGCTTACGTAGCTTTTTGCATTGCAAATATACCCCTGCCTTGATAATGGGTATACATTATATTTTACATAACATATACATATACTACCAACATATGTAAATGATATATTTCCTCATTACATAAGATAGTGCAATAGTGCAGTCTGGTGTCCGCCATGTTTAAGTAAAACGTGCTCATGGCCCAGGCCTTTCCTGTGAGGAGGCTCCATTAGGAATCTGCGAGACGTAACGCCGTGGAAAATCCTCGTTTTAGCATTTAGCTTAATTAGGTTTTAAATTTTCACACTAGATTGAATTTATGAAGAACGAACACTCACGGTACTACTGGTAAGCATCAATATAGCCTGCATTTTGAGGTATTCTTCATTTTAAGGCTAAACAATCTCCCGTACTGCCCAATACTATGAATGTATTTACATACATAGTATACATAAATACATGCATACATACCAATGTTATTTAATAGATACTTAGCTATACTTATCCCAACAGACAAAAGCTAGGCTAAAGGAACATAAATTTTCCAGTATACAACTATAATAAAATATTTACAGTTTCCGGTGAAAGTTCCGGAAATGTTTCAATGTTATATAGATTTCCGGATAAGGGAAACTTGCCACATATTATATTAAATTGTAGAACCAAACTTAGAAATATAGCATTTTTTTAAAAATATGATCCATTCCCCGTGCCCGTACGCGGGCCATTCTGTTTACACAAAGCTAGCTAACCAGAATGCCCGAGAGCATTTTCGAGCCCCGCAGGAAGTCCGCAAATATTGACGCTTCCGTTCCGGCCTATGCAAATAGGAGTAGCTCAATGGAATCTGGAATCTGGATAAACCAAAATGCTCAAATCCTTTGATATAGGATCCAGTCACATTTTACAGCATGATGGGAGAGAGTCACACCCGCCGTGATGCGTAGTGTAGCTTGGGTGAAAGGTCACGCCGCTCCCAGACAGTCAGAGCACGGTATAGGTTTAAAATACCTACCTATTCATAAAACTGGGCTTGGCCATACTTACCATATTCCAGTACCAGTATGAATGAAAACGAGACATGCCACAAATTCCGCAATTATGAATGACTTGGAGTAGGTACCTACAGTAGTTATACTAGTGCTCTCCAAACAATATGGACTTCAGCCTCCAAACAAAATTATGCTTCACGAGTAAATATAAATACATCCTGGACACACATTTTGTAGTCTACTCGGCTTATATGGGATTCATGTCCGACCTTCTTTGGTTAGCTTCTAGATGTGTCCCTTTCAATACTTTGTTTTGAACTCCAAATCTACATATATTCTTGGACAGCCAAGCCATTATTTATTAAACTTAATTCCTGGCTGTAATGCGCTTATGGGACCATCACAAAGGGCTGGGAATCCCCAATCCAATTACCTACCCCCTACCTTCAGTTTAATCCAAGGTCCGAACGTGCGCTTTAGGGATTGGGAACCGAGTCCGGGACTCAAGCGGCTCCCGGAAGCTAAGTTAAGTGAATGGGAAGGCTTGAAGTATGTAGACTATTCGCTAAGGAGCCACGAGCCCAACCTAGTTTACCTTCGAGTCTGTCTTTGCACAAGGCGCAGGGGACAAGATCTCAAGGCGACGACCTAGGCACGGGCACATATTATGTTCCAGATTCTTTAGGCAATTGGAGGGTCATACTCGTACCTACTTCTTGTAAAAA
>JAQFZY010000101.1:0-51664 GCA_034696285.1 Hypogastrura burkilli | reverse complement strand
AAAATCCCATATTTTTACAAATTCGTTTGAAACGTAGAGCCAACCTCGCTAAGCGGCGGAGCCGCGTGCGCAAGTATTAGACAGGAGCCGAAGGCGACGTCGTTACTTGTAATAGTTTAATTTGATAAACTGTATTGTCAGGCGTTATTGTTATCAGCTTACGTATAGTTTCATATTTAATTTCATTAGGATAATTATTTAGTACTGATTTGATATTTTTTTTTAGCGTTCATCAATACGACTATAATTAGTTAAAGCGTTGATATAAATATATGTATTAGGTAGTAGGTAGTAGATAGTATAGTACTTTTTTTTAGTGATCAAATGGATACGCACTTTCTTAATTATTTGCTGGCCTAGAATCATATTTCTTCGTAATATTCCTATGTATGTATAGAGTCTGTGTTTTATCTTGTAAACGCTATATTTTATCCGGCGCAAAAAATACAGACCTACACGGTCCCTTATGGTATACAGGGTCTAGCGTGCCAAAGGGACTCCTCCCCTTTCCTTTAGGCAGAAGTGGAGTGCGTAGCACCCATAAGACCCCATGTTAATTTCGGCAGCCCAACCCCTTGATTTGGGTTGCCCCCTTGTATGCTAAGGATAGGACTTCCTCCCTCAACCAATCAGAAGGCTAAAAATCCGTTTCGTGCTGCATGATTTACTGAAAAGCTCCTGTCCCTCTGGATTTAATGCTTTTAGGTCACTCAGTATTTCCCCATTGGAGCGCTCAGGAGCCAATGAGAGCTCGAGGTGGAGGTCAAAAAGGCTCCTCCCTTTTCGCTTAGGCAGAATTGGAGTGCGTAGCGCCCATAAGGCCCCCATGCTAATTTCCGCAGCCCCCTTGAGTTGGGTTTGCCCCTTGTATGGTAAGGATAGGACTTCCTCCCTCAACCAATCAGAGGGCTACAAATTTGGGACGTGGCGAAGGGACTCGAGTTTCCGAAGGGTATAAAAAGCTTGACAAAAGCTCATTTCTCTTCTCGCACCAACATCCGCATCTTGAATTCTCACTTCAAGAAGTTTGAAATCTTACGAAGCACTGTAAAAAGAACCATCTGCAATCTGCAACAAGAGTCAGTGTCAACGTCCTGCAGTAGCGGTCGTGTCCAAACGCTCAACCTGAAACGACGTCTGTCCGGTCTTGACAACTCTGCCGTGACTTCGAACCTTGGTTCCAACAACCGGCCAACAAGCCATCTTTTGACTGTCCATTGACAGTGTATTGGTAAGTACTTACAACTATTCTCTTCTGTGAACTTCTGCCACGATGTTCCTTTCACGCTAACGTCTTGTTTCAATGCCAATTTCACGGTAACGTCCTGTTTCAATGTCAACTTCACGTTGAAGTCTTGTTTCAATGTCAATTTCACGTTAAAGTCTTGTTTCAATGTCCACTTCACGTTAGCGTCTTGTCTCAATGTCAATTTCACGTTAAAGTCTTGTTTCAATTTTCAATGTCCATTTCACGTTAGTGTCTTGTCTCGTATGTCCATTTCGCGGTAACATATTCTTTCAATGTCAATTTCACGGGAACGCCTTGCTTAAATGTCAACGCTAACTCGCTAAAACATTGGTTTTGCTCTTTCCCTTTTCCTTCCAGGCTCAAAATGAATCCAATGAAGACAGACGGATCATCAGCTAAGAAAGTTGTTCGCGGGAAGAAGGTTCCGGACTCTAAAAGTTCAAGCAGTCAGCCTACTCCAATGACATCTCCAGCTTCAGAAGCGTAAGTCACTCTCCTACTTTCTATTAAATGTGGATTTGTCCATTCCTTTAAAAAACATTCTCATATGCTCACATGTCACACATTCTCTTTCCCTTTCAAACGGTTGTACTTTATGACAATCTTGTCCACAGACGTTCTAATAGTTTATCTCTGCTTTTTCCTCCCAGGCTCAAAACGGAGCCAACGAAGCGAGACGGATCAGCAGCTCAGAAAACTGTCCCAAGCAAGAGGACTCCAGACAAGTCTGCAAAGTCAAGCCCTCAATCTACTACAGCTCAAGCTCCACAGTCGGAACAGTAAGTCATTTCTACTTTCTATTAAGTTGTCCACATTTGTCCATTCCCTTGCAACGTTTTCATCGCTCTCATGTGTCACTGTCACATGCCACAAATTATCAATCACTTCCTTCCAAAAGGTGTACTATTTCAACAATGTCCGCCTGAATTACTCTGCTGTGAACATGTGACAACCTTATCGACAGCCTTTCTAATAGTTTCTCACTTTCATTCCAGACCCGAAATCACAGGGCCTCCAACTTCACCGAAGCTCCAAGTGGATCACACTGCCTCACACAAGGTGTATGGGCCGAGCAAGAAGTCTGCCCATAGCCCCGAAGGAAGTCTCCAGAAGAAATCCAATAAGCAAGATGCTGAGTCCAAGGATTCTTCGGGCTATCACTCCGCTGCGGAGGACCCGAAAAGCTCTGAAGCCAGCACCGTGGCCAAGAAATCTGATTCCAGCGTGGCCAAAAAGATGGACGAAGCCGTTGCTATGGAAGCAGGGCCTGCTCCGAAGCCCAGACTGAGCCAGTCCCAGAAGGCTGGGCTCGTCTTCCCAGTGGACCGTATAAGGGCTCAGCTCCAACGCCATGTCAACACACGCGTCTCCCGGGGCGCTCCGATCTACCTGGCCGGCGTGCTTGAGTACTTGACCAGGGAAGTGATGGACCAGGCCGGGGACGAGGCCTCCAACATGAATCTGAAGCGGATCACGCCAACGGCCATTCGTATGGCCGTGGACGTGGACGTTGACTTGAAGCCGCTCTTGGACAACGTCACTATCCCGGCCTCTAGCACCAGCAGCCGCATCCATCCCATTCTCAAAACATCGACTTGGGAAAAGAAAATGAAGCTGGCACAGCTTGCTGAGAAGAAGAAGATGGCTGAATCTGTTGCCAGGCAAAAGGTATCTCCAGCGCCTCCTCTTAATCCCGATGGTACGTCCGGCTCTGGTTTGTATTTAATCCGACTAAAAAATGTCGACTTTTCCAGAAACAATTAATACAATTCAACAACTCTGGATGCTAACCAACCCTTATGTATTTATTAGGTCGGAAGGAGGCTAAATCGGTTGACAAGAAGCAGACTATGACTGGTGGCAAGACGAAGGAGCCTACAGCTGTTGACAAGAAGAAGGCTCGCCCAGCCCCTCCTGCTACTCGCAATGGTAAGCTCGGCTCTGGCTTGTATGTATTCTAATGGAATGACATGAGACCAAAATTTATAGACTTTATCAGAAACAATGATGAAAATGAACACATCTAGATGTTAATCAACGAGTATTTCTCAGGGTGGAATGGAATATGAATCGGATGAGAATCCCGTATAAACTGGCAAACATCCATATTGATTCATTTTATGTAAATTTTTATTAACTAAATTCTATATTTCTTGGGCAGCACTGATAGATACTATCTGAAATTGATGAGGTTAGTTCAGTGTGCCCCCTTGTAAATGCTAATTATATTTTCTTTTGAATTCACAGAAGCTCAGTCCAAATCATCAAGGGAATCCAACAGCAGCCGGAGCATCACACCGCCGTCACTTAAAACCCGGCCCCGGAACATCACACCGCCGTCACTTCAAATCCGGCCCCGGAACATCACACCGCCGTCACTTCAAATCCGGCCCCTAAGCACCTCTGCTGGTCCAAACACTGGCTCCACGGTTCGAGACCGTCCCCGCTTACGCATCACGTTCACAAAGTCAGAGGTAGGAGCACGCAAAGGCCCCATGATGACAACAGCTGAACCCAAGCCTTTGAAACGTCCTCTCTGTCGCTCCGGTGAGGCAAACAACAGCTCAACAGACTCGAGCGACTCTTCTGGATCTGAGTCCGACAACAGCTCCTCTACAGATCCGGAGGCTGGAGGCCAATAAAGAATCACTTGACACTGGAGATGACCCCACTCGGATTGGACCCTTAACTTTAATTAATATTACTTATGAATGATCAGCTATTTATTTCCGTATCTTTGTATTCATCACCCACTAGCTACCATAAAGCCTTAGTCAGCACTTAATTCATTTTCCGATGATACATTTTTATTTATATGCTCTTATTGCCTTCTATCTATCTTTGTTTTGGACTATTGGCTTAATGTTTGAGAATGTAATGAAGTTTTTTTGTATAATGGTGATGATGACTTTATGTGAATAAGATACGTGTAATTTACTTGTTTGTGCAGGAAGAGTGTGTGGTCTTGCGTTCTGTTAATTTTTATTTATGGAATCATTGTTCCTTGCCACCAACTGCATACTATGTACTCAAAAGTAAGGTAGCTTCCTTCGTCCCTTGTCGATGCTGGGGCTGCAGCAGTTAGAATTTGACATGGTAGGCCCAACTTAGGTTATATTGATTTTACTTGACGGCAACTGCAGGACTACTTCATTCACTGCGGATGTGGATTACGATAGACCGAGTCGACATGCTCGTCAATGTTTGAGTCGAGTCGAAATTCGAAAGGCATCTCAGTTAGATCTTAAAATATGAGTTTCCGACTCACAATATTCAATATTCTTAACGATGCTACTATTTATGGCTGCTAATCTCGAAATCTCGAAAAATCGCGGTCTCGAAATCTCGAATGGAAATCTCGAATTTCGAGATCGAGCTTTTGCACTATTTTAGCATAATTTTTGTGGTATTATCAGGGTAAACAACTGCATAAAAGCAAACAATAAATAAATCTGAAAATGACTGAAGTAGGATTTTATGAATCCAGCAAGTCTGGACAATTGAGCTCTGTAATAGTATCAAATTCACTTTCATATACATATATTTTACGCGAATGATATGATAGTAGAAGTGAAGTAGAAATCACTGTGGTAAAAGATTCACGGTGAGCTCAAGCTTGACTTACCACCGTAAAACCGTACATGCTAATTTAAGAGGTTCAAAAATGTAAACATTACTTCGTGGAGAATAAATTTGATTTTTACAATTTTGTAAATAATAAAATAAATATAAAGAAAAAAGAAAAAAAAAAGTGGATTTTATTTAACTTTATTTACTGTACAATACGTTGACAGGAGATTTGAATCTGTCATCAGCAATAGCACTCAAACTGGCGCATAGTAAATACTTTAACGCTATTTGATGGAATACACCTGCAGAATTTTGCGACTAGTACAAAAATAGACCATAATGCTGCGGACGGACAGTTTTCTGCTGACAGTCTGAACGATACGTGTAGCAGAAATAAACAAGAGGTAAAGGAATATTTTATGCGTGTATGGTTGGAGCAATATGTAGTAAATAGTAATTAGAGTCGATGTTTGCATTTAACATTAAAATTTTAGCGTATCTACTACATTGTACTACAGACTACAGCAGTAGCAAATCCAATATACATACATACATATGTGTAGTACATTATAGAGAGCTGGATCCTAGTAGTTCAGGTTAGGCTCTTAATCTTATCTCTGTATAATATAGGTCTTCGAATCCTAGTCCTCTAATTATGCCCATATCCCGGACTAATTTGCATAATATGTATATGAAGATGACGGAGTTAAAGTTAAGTAGTTCGTACTAATTGCTGATGTGATGTAATATTAACAGCCTGACGTGTCAATACTACATACATAGGTACATTGTATGTAGCATAGCTGACGTCGTACTATTTTTGTGTGCAACTGTTGTTGTACTTTGGTACTTTAGAAAAATAACAAACAATTACGTAGTGCTAACTACCCCACTACCAATACCAACTCATCACTTTCCAAACTGTCACTCCACTTAGTCATAAGTCTCAAGTCTGCACAAATGAGGTTGGAAGGAAACAACGTGGACGTATTCCTATACTGGATTTCAGATTGCGTGCCAGCCAAGTGACGTGTGCCCGCGCTGCGTTGGCAGTTATTCCTTCCCGTATGGCCAACAGCAATAGAATAAGAACAGGAAATGCTTCGGAAGCTACTAGCCGTGATCTTCACTATTTCCTTCGTTGGATTCTTCATTCTGTTCATTGAGGTTCATTTCTTTAGGCTTGAGCACAGACTTCGCCCGCTAGATTCCGAAGATGACAGGCATAGGACTGGGCTTGACCCTAGGATGGGTCATAGGCTGGAAAATGTCCTACCAGGTGAGAGGCATTTTATATAAAGGCTGCGATTTAAACGATCACCAATTAATTCGAAATCTCTCCCTTAAAGCAGATTTCCTAACCAATTACAGGAAATTACTCACCCATCATTTGAAACTTATTATAAGCGGAAGATTAGTTATGTTACAATAATTAACGGAAATAAAATAGTCTTATTTGAAATTTTTCAAAACCTTCGAGAGGAAATCTGCTCTAATCGGTGAGAGATTTCGAAGTAATTGGTGATCGTTTAAATATTCCCCATATATATGTATATATATATATATTAGGTACCGAAATCCTGACATAAGGATACCAATAGCCAACTTTAAATGATTTGGTCTAAATATTAATTTTCAGAAGAAATGGCCTGCAAGATCCCTGTTCTGGATCCCTTTGACCCGGAGTTCCTGGCAGTGGTCGAGCCCGAGACCAAGTCCAGGCCTGCCTGTATGGACAAATCCAAAATGAAGTTTCGGACTGACCTGGATTCAAACCTGCTCCGAGTCCCAGGTCATGAGGACTACTGGAACCGGACAGCTTGCTGCTATTTTGTGTTCACGAGAGGCAGGGATGATATGTTCATAAGGAAGTACGTAAGCAAAATGGACCAGAATTCGTTCAGTATTTCCTTCAGTCTGAATAGCTTATATTTTCCATATCTGATATTAACAGGAACCAGAGTGTCTGCCATCCAATCACGGAGGACCGGACCCGGATCCCGCCGTCTCACGAATTTATAAGCGTTAAATGTACGGGTAAGAGTCCAGACGTACCAGCCTATGCGGACTCCTTTGGTTTCGTCCATCTAAAGCCAGAAGTAGAGCGACGCGCAAAGGAGAACCGCTTCAGAGCCCGTATGGGGAACAAGGATCAACTCAGCATTGTAATTCTTGGCCTGGATTCCGTCTCTGAAATGAATTACCAGCGCTTCATGCCCAGGACCCGGAACTTCCTGCTCCGAAACTTGTCGGCCATTGAGTTCCTCGGCCGAAACAAGATCCACGAATCAACGTTCGCCAACATGGGCCCAACCCTTACGGGCTGGACCAATGACGAGCTCACGTCTCATGTCAAGTGCTGGCCTCACCCACCCGAGACCTACTTTGACCCATGCCCCTTCATTTGGAAGGAATACGCTGAGCGGGGCTATCGAACTGTTTACGGGGAAGACTCCATTCATAGGTCAATATGGCTGGACTCAACGCTGATTGGGTTCCAGGGGCCAATCGGGGACTACGACTTCCGGACGCTGATCCGTGGGATGGAACTGATGGAGGGAAAAGATGGCTGTTTTAGCCACCAGGCCTCCCCTGACATTCTCATTGACAGCGTGGCCAAGGCGGCCTGGACCTTCCGGGACCATGACCGGCCATACTTCCACTTTACGTGGATAACGGCATTTACACATGAGTCGGCTCGGAACACGGAACACGTTGATGAGCCGGTATTTGACCTTCTCCAGACCCTCACAGAAGAGAACCTCCTGAACAACACAGTGTTCATATTAATGTCTGACCACGGCATGACCTTCGGGAAGTACGTAGAACAAGAGCAGGGGCAGCTAGAGTCCAGAATGCCAATGCTCAATATTGTGCTTCCGGTCTGGTTTGAGCAGAAGTACTCAGCAGCTGTTCAGAACTTGCGCCTCAATGCTAACCGCCTGTCAACCCCCTTTGACCTCCACGAAATGCTGAGTGACCTCCTTGACCCTTCCGAGACCATTTCCAAGCCTGCTATAGAGAGAAGAGAGACTGAGTCATATGCTGGTTCCCGCGGGATCAGCCTGTTCCTGCCCATTCCGCTGAATCGGACCTGTGCCGCGGCTGCCATTGATGACCATTGGTGCATTTGCTGGAGGCGGATCCAGATTCAGAAGCCTGAGCAGAATGCCCAAGTAGTCAAGGCAGTCAACTTTAGTCTGAGCGTGCTAAACGCCAAAATAAGGAGCTTCAGTATATGCGCAAAGTTGAGGCTGGAGGCTGTGATACTGGCCCGCCAGCTGAATCCCGAGAGCTCACAGTTCACAGAGGCTTTTGAAGGGGTCAGAAAATACGAAGTCGTCTTTCGAGTGACCCCGAGTGGTGGGATATTCGAAGCCACGGTCGTGCTGCAGCGGGGGCGGGACCCCAAGATGGGCGGTCCTATTAGTAGAATTAATGCTTATAAGAGCCAAGGAAACTGTATTGACACGACGAGGAACGGGACTCTGGAGGTCAAGAGCATGTGCTTCTGTGAGGTTGAGACTGGGCTAGAAAAGTAAACCTGAGTTATGCCCCAAAAATCATAAATTTTAGCTTAACACAAAGTATGGAAATGAGCAAAATGTGGACGTTCGCAAAATAGTACAGTAGGACTTCGATAAAATATATGGCATAGAATATGACCCTGGTTACGCTACGGTAAGAATCATGTATAAGCCGACAAAATTTGTGCCTAACATCTATTCATTAGCATATTTTTGTTTACGCCAAAGTCAATATTTTTTGGACAGCACTAATTTTACATAATTTTTACGAAATTCTAATTTATGACTATGAGTGTGTTGTGGTTGTGAAATGTGACAAGATCTTCCACTGCAGGTACAATAAATATGCAAGTATGTACCGAATGAATACTGAATTGAATGACTGTCTTTGATTATTTTAGTACAGGTGCTTCTTTCAACTTTTAGCTTTATAAATACATTTATAACAATAAAAGGTTAAAGTGCCATTCCTAAAATTTGTATACAAGGTTCAGTTATCCTCCATTAGCAATTAGGGAATATAGAAATTGATTCTTATCTTATTATTTTTGATTGCTATAGTATAGTTTAATGTTCAGTGCCATTTGTGGACATTATACGTATTTAGTTGAAAGTATAATAAACCAAAAGTTTCGGTGGAATTCGAATTCTTCGCATTTAATTTTGTTCTATTTATGTAGAATCCTAAGGATACTTCACTCTTGTAATGTATCCATTTTATAATTTCGTTCCCAATTCTAAAACACCATCACAGGGTATGTACCTGAATGTAAACTTTAGAAAGTCCACGTATTCTCTTTATAAGTTTCTTATGAGCGGCGTGCTGGCCATGCAATTACATAAAAGAATAATATCTGTTACCAACACACACACCAATACGTTTGACTTAATATTACTGCGTAAAAAACTTACATTTTAGAACAAAAAATGTAGCTAAAGATAAGCTGTATGATGTATTAGGCTATGGATTGGGTCAGGAGTCTGGACTGGTAAAAACTAAAAATAATTTCAATTAAGTTTTTTTTCCCTCAGTTAATTTAACATATAGGTATGTTAAAATCTACATATAATTTCTCCGCAACAGTATTTGGGTACCTACTATACAAGATACCTTAAAAAGAACGATCCGATTTATACTAACAAAAAGCCCTTCGGAGTAAATAAAAACAGCAAGAAACACTACAAGCCAAACTGCAAGCCATATATTGGCCTAATCCTGAAATTCCGCTATCAAGCGTCACACAAATTGCAATCACAATTACACATATTGTACTATTTTCCTCAAGAAACGTGTCAAACAATTCAGTACGTTCCATACTTCTTAGACAGATCTGAATTTGAGTTTTGAGTTGCGACTTGCGACATTCTGAGTTACGACATATAAATGTAACATAACCACATCCACGCATGCGTTATAGAACCTCCTGCGCTGCGCCTTGTTAGCATTATGACGTTGCACGTGGCACGTGTCTCTTCCGTACTCGCTCTCGTCTTCTTCGCGTCTTCTTGAGTCAGTCCAGTTTCAGACTTTTTTGGTGTAGACGGTTGAGATTCCAAGTCGGATTCAAAGTAGGAAAAGTAATAAAAGGTTCGAGAGGTTAAGTTTCTGTTCTTTGTTCCTATACTCCTGTCTTGTCAACCATTGTGAGGTGAAAGGTAAGTGAAAAGACCGAATTTTAGTTAAGTTTACGTGTGCCTCGCATGCCTGACCTTACTACAGCCCAGCCCGTAGGGGCATGTTTCATACATACCAAGGTGTGTGCGGTGTAAACAATAAACATGCTCATGGGTTTTCCTGCGAGCTGCGCAAGTAATTTAAAGTTAACTGACATAGCTACTTACTTTGTAGAGTTAGTATTAGTACGTTTAATGGCAAGTCTCGTTGATACGCATTCACTGCCGGATAATTCGTTAAAAATTCGGAATTGATAATTTGGAATTATAGAACAGATACGTTTTAAACTTTTAATTTTACGTTCTAGTATTGTAGTTGTACCTTGTACATAAGTAGTATGCTGTAATCTGTAATGTTGTGCAGAATACAGCAAGGTACAATTATTCTTACATCTTATGTATTCGTATATCGTATGTCGTAAGATTTGTGTAGTACCCTCCGAGTTATGTGCAGAATGCAGTTCATAAAGTAGTAAAAAGTAAAACAAATTAATGTCAAGCATATCAATTTTACAGAAACGGTCGAAAATGAGTCAATGGGGAAACAAGTACTCGGCGTACAAGAAGAATGAGACCAAGGAGGAGAAAGTAGAATACTGTCCAAAGACTCCATTTTGTGAAGGCGGGGATGCCCCTGGCGGTGCGTCACGGAAACAGGAAAAGATCAAAGACAAGAAGAACAAGGTGCGCATAATTATGTCCATATCCAGTATCCAGCACCAGTAGTAGTACATAATTTACTTGTCTTTGAATTTCGTGAATAAGTAGTTAATATTTAATGCAGACTATTAATATTTTTTGTTACGTTTTAGTACTACCCTAATAAGCCGCACAAGCTTCCCAAGGGTGAGGAGGAGGAAGGGCTTCCCTTTGAAGTTGGTCCGCCCAAGTATGCCACGAAAAAAGCGGACTTGGAGGCCATCCGGAGAGCACCACTGGACAATCCCCGAGCAGAAATTCCAGACTACTTCCAGGGCTTTGGGGCTGTCGTAGCAATTCCTATTGAGAGTAAGCCTAAGCCACCAGCAGCAGCAGCGCCAGCTAAGGCTGGCCCGAGCTACAGTCAGAAGGCAGTAATGGAGCTTCCGAGCCGTGGCAGCAAAGAAACACCAGCTCAAAAGTTCAATCAGCTCGTCAAGGATGCAGTCGGTGACGAGGATGCTCCGGTGGTGGCCCCAATTCAGGGAGGAATCAAGCCTCAGGAGCCTGAAGTAGTTGAGGCTCCACCTCCTGTACCGAAACGTACAATCGAGGAGGTAAGATTAATCTTTCTCGCACATACATATGACCAGGGTTGGCATGATTTAAATCAAGAATTTAAATTCGATTTTTACTAAATATTTGAAAGGACCTTACCGGTTAAGAGCTGTTTTGGATGATTCTGGCCCCAGACTTTTTTTTGCATAAATTCGTAGCATAGGGTACATGGATTACATCTAAAATAAAATTAGAGTCATGAGTGGTCCGGAAGAGGGGCATTTGGGGCCCCGAAGGTGGCTCACGCGAAAGTCAGCTTTTTACCTTAACGTTTTTAAACTTTAAAAACCTCTTGCACGAAAAGGAACATTTTCTGGGTTACATAATAATTGGTCTTTCAGAAAATTTTGCCTCGACCTCTGGTTGCGCATGCGCGGAGGGTGTCCGTGTGGGTCAACTATTCCAGTCGACCACCTACCCGGTCATGTTGCATCTCATTTTGTAAGTCTACTCAATTGCTTCTTAGAACCGGTTCATATTTATCAAATGCCGCCCCAGGCGTGATATACAGATTGCCAAAGTAAAAACAAAACACCGTTTTTGAATTTTAAAAACCTCCTGCACAAAAAGGAACGGTTACAGCGGGCAAACATGTTCAGGAACATAAAATGATGGGTCTTTCAGAAAATCTTTGCCTCGACCTCTGGTTGCGCATGCGCGGAGGGTAGCCGTGTGGGTCAATTATTTCAGTCGACTACCTACCCGGTCATGTGGCACCTCATTTTGTAGGTCTACTATTAGAACTGGTTTAGATTTTCTATAAAACGCCCCAGGCGTGATATACAGGGCGCCAAACTACCAAAAAATCCGCGTTTTTGAACTTTGGATACTTCTTGCAAGCAGAGGAACGGTTACAGCGGCTAAACTAAACATGTTTTTGAACACATAATGGTTGTTCTTTCAAAAAAGGTTTGCCTCAAACTTTGGTTGCTCATGCGCGGAGAAGTGACCAGTGCGGCCTCGTTACTGAGTGATCATATCCGCGCATACGCAACCAAAGTTTGAGGCAAAGCTTTTCTGAAAGACCAATCATTATGTGTTCCGAAACATATTTAGTTTAGCCGCTGTAACCGTTCCTTTTCGTGCAAGAGGTTTTCAAAGTTAAAAAACGTTGATTGTTTCGTACTTTAGCGCTTTGTATATCACACCCGGGGCGGTATTGTGAAAAATCTGAACCAGTTCTAAGAAGCCCTTTACTAGACCTACAAAATGAGGTGTCACATGACCGGGTAGGTCGTCAAGGTAAAAATCTGACTTTCGCGTGGGCTACCTTCGAGTCCCCCATGACCCCCTTCCGGACCACTCATGACTCTAATTTTATGTCAGATGTAATCCATGTCCCCTATGCTACGAATTTATGCAAAAAAAAGTCGGCCCAGAATCATCCAAAACAACTCTTAACCGGTAAGGTCCTTTGGATCGCTTTCAGTGCCTATCCTATATACGAATCATGAATAGCGGTAATAAAAATATAATCAAAAAAATCATGATTTTTTTACCTCGATTTTTTTTATTTTTATTAAAACATAATGTACAAGCAAATATATAGCATATATGTAGCATTAAAGGTGTTTACCGCAGTATTAAACTTGTACACGCGTACTAAATGTCAATCTGATTTTGTGTGAACGGATATGACAACATAAACGCACCTCTCACCGTCACGACTAACTTAATGAGGATAGGACCTTATCTAGGTTTGAATTTATGGAGGCGTCCAGCAGGTTTTAGACACTCAATGGTGCCGCAGGCGGAATTATTTTTACGTCGTACCTTGAAAAGTATCAATTTTGAACGTTTCCTGGCTGAAAGGGCGTATGTACGAACCGAAAATTTTCACTTTGAACCTCGAAACGCATACATTATCAGCGCAACCCTGTTGAAAAAGCGTATTTAGGAATAGAAATTGTAACGCTGAAATTCTTTGCAATTATTATCAAAAAAATTATATTTCGTATTTCGGGGGTGTGGGAGGATTTACAGGTGCAAGCCGCATTATTTCCGCTTGCGTATTTTCGTTCGTTGCTGTTATTCGGTTACTATCTAATGAGCGATTCAACTGTTTGATCTTCAATTGTGGACGCTAAAACAATGCCAGGAAGACCGCCTCAACCAGTTTGGTTTGATTTAGGATTAGAGATATAGTGTCTTACGTTTTCTGGTTTCTATATTGAATAGTTATAAAATATAAAATGATAACATCTGTGAGTAATAGGCGAGTGTTGATAAATAGAATGTCCTTAATAACATGTAAAAAAAAACATTTTTAAACCAAGAATTACAGTTGCAAAAAAAATTATACCATCGTTTCGAATGGTTGAATATACTGTAGTTAAGTTAATTTTTAAATTGGAAAGTCCACGTTGGGTACAGTCTGGAATTGATAAATAACCTGGACGATCAATTTAAAGCACTTCATGAAAAAAAAATTTTTTATTTATTTATAAATCAATAATATCCGATTCTTTTCCAACCCTGCATATGGCTGACTATGATAGTATTCGGAAATGACCGAATTGTTGGATTTGTTATGATGCTTTCAGGTTCAGCACTTGTTGAGGACGGATCCCTTCCAGATCAATATTGACGAGGATATGGAAGTGATTCGTCAATGGTTATTGGAGGGCTTGGAGCACACCAATATAACGTTTCCCAAGTTCTAGGTTAGTTTGACTCTACCTCGTGAAGGTAAATATTGCATTTGAAAAATAAAATGAACTCAGAACATAAATTGTATTCCTACTAACCGAATAAGTACGTTTTTTAAATTCATTAATATTAAATTTATCCTATTTCCTATGCCCGTAACTTAAATGCAATTGCTTCTGGAATCCGAATTCGACGAATTCTTGGGCTAGAATATGCAGAGCATTTCCAGTGGTTTACTAAAGGAGTCAACTCAAGCAGCAACTCATCCAGAGAAGATAAGTATCATATCGGTTATCAGTTCAATTCGTTTTCCCTTCTAAAATTCAGCCTCTGTCTATGCATGCCTATACGTTTTGGAATAATGTTAAATTATCTGAAAGGAAAAGGATACGGATACATACATAAGCATAAGATGCATCGATACATCCAAGGGTAGGCTTTGAAGGTAAAGGTAGGACTTGTGATTTATGATGACATAATGCAACAGGAATGTACGCTTTAAGGGGAGGCGTACAATGAAGTTGGCAGAATTACACATTTTTATAATAAGGCCGACGGCTATTCATTAGCAGAATGACATTATTTTTTAATGAGTTTGTTTCAAGTTAAACAAGGAGCCTCCAGAAGAGACTTTTCTAAGAAATTGTAATCAGGGCAGGGTTAATTATGCATTTGAAGATGGCAATATTTTCATTAGGAAACATTACGATTTGTGATTGAAATTTTGATACGCAATATTTACTAATACCGGAGCAACTTACAGGAAAAACCTCTTCCGGAGGCCCTTAGGAGTTGCTCGAAGTTATAGGTAAGTAATGAAAGAAGTATTCTATTGTACTGGTTAATTAATTAACCGCATTTTCTGAATGCGAGCAGTCCTTTACAAACCTTTGTTGGTATCTGGCATGTTCGTCTATGTTCTATCCAGTTCAGAGGGGAACACAGGAAGTCACCACAGGAAGAGTGTTCAACACTGTAATAATGCATGGATAAAAAAAGGTAGGTATCGCTGTACTAGGCAGAACATGTCCCGAATCTTAAGTTTACTGAATACCGTAACCTGTAATTAACAGTAAGCTGCTTCTTTACTAGTTCAGATTCATTAGAAGCAGGTCAGAGCTAGGGAAATCATGGAATTAGAGTACAACGGCTGCGGCTATAGCTTTGGTAGGACCCTTCCGGACGGGTCCCACGTATTTCGTTGCCGCCGCTGCAGTGCCGAAGCGGGACTCCGGCTCCAAGTCAGCCGCATCGGAAAGACGCAATATTTATTGCTTGCCTCCAGGTCCAGCAGCGGCCAGGATCCCGCCTGCCCTCGGTGGAAATGAATTACAAGCGCAACAGGTAAGTAAACCTTGTTTTTAATGCTGTCAAAAGAGTATATGTAGACTCATAAGCCCAGAACAGACAATTATGGCTCGAAGTCGGGATGGAATATGGAATATGAATTCAGTATAAATCGAGCGAACAATTTCCGTCCAACACCTATATTTGCTTGGTTGTATATTTTGTTGGGCTAAAGTCTATACTTTTGGGCCGCAATAATATGAAGTTGCAGGTGTACATTTAAGTGTAATTTTATAAGCTACAGTAAGCAGTGCACAATTAATTCTACGTTACAATTTCTCTATAGAAGTTCGGCATGAAGCGCAGTCACTCCTGCTAAACTGAAGATCCTGTTGACAGCCATTACTATATTTTTGACAACAAATGGACAACTTCAAAGTGACGTAAACTTCTGCTTACAAACATTTCTTTATTATTTATTATCAAAAAAGATTAGTTAGAAAGATAATAAATTCAGTTCAAAATTAGATGATTGCATCCTTTGCTTATGATTTATGGAAGCTAACCAAGTCCGCCCACATCCACAGTACATTTAGTGGTCAATATAATTTAATAGAGTTACTGAGACAGTATTTTTTTTTTATATAAGCTAGTGAGCTACCTATCTGAGATTAGTGAGAGAGTTGAGTGCGAAGTGCGGTAACCTATATTTAATTAGCATTAGCATACCTAGCTTTAATACAAGTTCTCCGAGTTGACTAGCTGCTTCTTGGTATGGATTTTATAAAATAGCCACTGCCGCAGAATAAACAATGGATGATGATAGTCAGTTGACATCAAGATGACATACTATTAAAAAAAACGACACTTGATTACTTTGGTCAAAGTTTCAGTAACTAATCCATTAAACATTTAAACTAAACTATTCGAAAGGTATATTGCACGAGCTGCTAGGAGTTGATTCAGAAATAAGCTACATAAATTAATTCTATAAAACGTGTCATTATCACAGGATGGGGCTCCATATATACACTTTAAACAGTATTTCTAGATACAGTAACAACAAAAAAACGAAAAAGTTATACAAAACAAACTCTGGAGAACATGGGGAAGTTTCAGCTGATTTTAAGAGGCCATCCTATCTTAGCGTCAACTCGTTTGTAAGCCAGGGCTGTCATGTTGTCCTCAACGAACTGGGAAACTAGCTCGCCGTCCGGGCACAATTTTTCTGAAAAACAGAAAATGGTTATGGACGTCATTTAAACAAAATACTGTTTATTAGTGCAATTCGTTACTATTATAATTAATTTCCGAGTTCATTACTAAATCGTGTATTTTTCTCGTCAAATTAGTTCGTTGATGCGCTGTGAGCTGTCACTGAATGGGGAGAAATTAGGAATGCATTTAAAGTATGTTAAAACAAGTTTTAGTGGCAGAATCTAAAATATTTAGTTTCTCTAAAATATTGAAAACTCAAATAAGTAATAAAATCGCAAGTAACATAGGTAACTCAATTGAAATTTGAAATAGTAATAGATTTCTAAAAATAGTAGCAGCTTAATAATAAGTAAACATTTCTGGATACAATTATAACTATTCGTAGGTAAGCTAAAAAATTGTTCAATTATTTACCTTCCCCATTCTTGATCCGAACCAGAACGTAGTCACCCGGGTTAGCTATTCCAACTTTAGATGCCACAATTTTAGCCACGTCTCTTGTGGTCGTCGTCTCACGAATTGGGACCATTTTCCTAAATAAATAGCCCAAAACTATCAGATTAAATATCTTTCAGGCTACCTACTCTTCCCACGTAGATTGACCTTATACTATACCTTATTAGAGTACCGTTCCGTTCATCAGGCACAATGACCCGGATGCTAGTAAGCGTTAGGCTGCCCTTCCGATCCTTTTTGGACTTGAGGCTGGCCACGGCGGACTGCAGGAGGGACAATGAGTAGTTGTTCTGCTCTGCAAGGGAGTGTGGAACGAGGCCGATCATGTAGTCCACGTGTGAGGGCATATTTGATGAGCAAACTGAAAGCATTAAAATAACTAATATTATTCAAAATTCATTTTGATTTACAAGATCACGAAATACTTAACACACGGCGCTCAAATTGAAATTTAGCCTACCTGCCCCTAAAACGTCCGCCAAGAGCGGGAGGAAGGACTCAGACGAATAATTGTCCATATCTTGAACCTGAAAGCGAGAACAAGATACGCATGTAAAACCTAACTTCTGAGTTCAATTAAAATCAGAAGCTAGAATAGTATATCCTAGACTAGCCAAACAAGCCCGTGCTAACGCGGACCATATATAACTACATTTTCTAAACATTTCTAGGCTAACGTGGGCGCCATTGGAGCAATCGTCAATTATATTGATGCGATTTCCTTTTACTAAATCATGATTTATCGTCAAATGAGTCCGTCGAGGCGATGTAATGGATTAGCAGTAATTAGGAATGCCACGAAATTATGTTAGAACAACTGTCACAGTTCCAAGGTTTCAAATATAAACCAACTTCTTTAAATAATTAAAAAATCAATTAATAAAATCCCAAGTAACACAATTTACTTTAAATAGTAATAGATTTCAATATAAATAGGAGCAGTCGTAACATGTGTCATTGACGGACTGTTTTCAGGATTGCCCGGGCTCGCTTGACCAGTAAATTAAACGTAAATTGCCAATTTTACCAGGCAAACGAACTCGTTCCACTTGTCCAGCTTCCGTATGGGTGACACGGAGTCCTCTAGCCCAACAATAACCTTCTTGAGCTTCTCATAGAACTCCTGTTTCTGTGCCTCCTGAGTAGACGTAAAGGGATAGCTGGACAGAAGGCTGTTCTGATTCAGGCGGAGCGGCTCATTGTTCTTGGCATGATGAACCTGGAGGAGGCCGCGAATATGCATGTTGAGCGGAGAGATCACTAGGTCAACGAGGACTTCCTCCAGAATGGCATCAATGTTTAGGAACTCGTAGTCAGTCAGGAGCTCGGTTTGCTTCTTGATTTCGGCCTTGAGCTCTGAAGTCTCTGGACTCACGCCGACCAAGTAGTTCTTCATCCCTGATATGAACTGCCGGGCGTTCCGCATTACTTTCTGCAAAGTTTACGTGCAAAATGACAATAAGTTCCATCACTTACGCTTATAGTGTGTGCAACTTACATAAGGATCCTGGATCTTGGCAGCTATGGTACAGGAAATAAAACTCTTCAGCGTGGGTCCAAAGAAGCCCATTTCTCGGCCTGCAAGCTCCCGGACAACGCTGGAAATGACCTTACTCGCCTTATCCACGTTCCCACTCACTTCCACTATTTTTGAGATCTGAAATGTAAAATTGAGGGCAAGGTCAGCGTCGTAAAATTGACTTTTGTAAAGAATTTGGGGCGAATCAACTTTTTCATTTAAGACAGCTAAGGTGAGGCCAGGAACACATTTAAGTTCGGTTAGGCTTGAGTATGTACATTTAAGTTGGGTTCGGAAATGTACATTTAAATTAGGTTAACGCTTAAATTACACATAAGTTAGGTTAGATTTAAAATACACATTTAAAATACATGACTGAGCCATGAAAACTCACACTTAAAAAACTGTACATTTAGTAGCTTTGAAAATTCACATTTAGAAAACAGATTACATAACATTTAGAATACATGGGATCACCCTTGAAAATTCAGTTAAGCACGAAATACTTCAAAATATAATCATCATTAGTTAAGAGCCTGAACCAAAGTTCACTATATTTTGTTTTATTTCCAATCCTTTAGGTCAACTACGACCCGGAGTCCTATGTTGGCCCAACTCATCACAGGTCAAGGTCAACATCAACCGTAAATCTGCCAGAATTTCACAATTTCCCAAGCATGCCTTACCCTCTGTTTGTCCGGAACGAGCTTGCTCTCCCGATTATTCCGATACTTGTCCTTGCTCAGTGTGTTCTCCTTCCCATCCGCATTGGTCCGCTCCAGCGTTGATCCCTCCGTCATCTGAATGGAGTCCAGCTGCTGGGTTGACTCCGAGACGATCCTAAGGAGATGCTCCCACTTTGATGAGTCCCAGGGCGTAGAGATCTTTTCCTCACGGTCAACGTCAGGTGACTCTTCGGCGTCCCCACCAGATCCGCCCACTTCCTCCTCCTCCTCCCGACTGTCCAGGTTGTCATAGCGGGAGAACCGATGGAGGCTCAGGCTGGGATTGTTATTGTTGAGGGCCTCCTCTGACTCCGTCATGATGTCATGCTCCTCCTGCCGCCGGCCCCCATTGTTATTTGGAGAGCCGGGCTGAACGGGGAACTTCTGCTGAGCGGCCAGGGTCTCCTCCTCACTCTTCTCCCACATGACGAACTCCCAGGAGTTGTCGAGGCGCCATTGGTTGGCACTATCAAGGACCTCGTGCTCGGATCGGTGTTCCTGGGTCACGGCGTCAGTTGACCGCTTCCGTGGGGCTGGTTGTGGCTTAGCTGCAAAGAGATAGAACGCAAGAGTCAATACAAGAAGTTCCACTGTTGTTACCTGTGATGTCATGTTATTGTTGTTATTTAATGTGATTTGAGTGGGGTCTAATTTGACACAAGTGTGATGAACGATTTTAAAATATCGCCACCATTTTAAATCAACACATGAAATTATAAAAATCACTTGAAATCAAGTGGAATCATATGAACATGAAATTACAGAAATCACTTCAAATCGCATGAACACGAAACCTTGCATGGTGTGGTTGTATTGTGAAAGTCTGATTTCATACAACATTGACAGTGTTGTTGCCTGTGATTTCATGTGGCATGTCATTTTAACAGGTGTGATTTTACTCAATTGTGAACGACTTTAAAAATTATACGGGAATTATAAGTCACAAAAAGTGTGATTTCATACAACACTGATAGTGACAGTGTTGTTTTGCCTGTGATTTTATGTCATTTCATGTGATTTGAACAAGGTGTGATTTTACTCAACTGTGAACAATTTTTAAAATTCACGGCCATATTAATCACTTTAAATCACATGAAATCATACTGTGTGTCAGTTTATACAACACTGACAGCGTACTTGCCCGTGATCTCATGTGTTTTCAACGGGGTGCTACTTTCCTAAGTGTGAACAACTTAAAATTCGAAGTCATATTAAATCACATGAAATACATGAAATCGCGCTACATGGTGATTCCTTGCAAAAATGTCATCTCGTATACTTAACACTGAAAACATTGCCCCTTGACCTTACCCGAATTCTTATTAGAGCTCGTGGTCCCAGTCACAGTCACCCGGATCCGCTCCTCCGGTAGCGGCTTATTCTCCAGCATAGGCTCCTCCTCCTCCTCACTCTGGTCCGCCCCAGTCCCCCCACAGTTGAGCCCGCCCTTTGACCTCTTCCGGAAGTCCCTCAGATGACACAAGTTGTCCACACTGGCACAGGTCATGCCTGAGCCCCGCTGCTTGGCCGCCGGAGCCCTCCCACTACTGTTTTTCGAGGGCACGGTCACGTTCACATTGGCCAGGCTACTCGTGAGATGCTGGGACTTTTTCATTTTGGGCGGCTGCGGCTCCGCCTGTTGATGTTCAGGGCTCTGTGGGATGCCGGGCAGATGGCTGATGCTGGAGTCCATGTTTACAAGGGACATCCCGGCCGGCTGTGACCACCGAATGTTGGGCTCCGAGTGCCGGTAGTTTGTGAAGCGGCGGAAGGATATGGCGTCCACGGGCTCGGAGTAGAGGGAGGACTTGGACTTGCTCACAAGGCTCTGCTTACTGTTCTTATTGATATCGGGCTCGGTCTCATTGAGATTGGGCTGGGCCTGGACCGTGAGAACGTTGAGGGGATGAGCCCCGTTCAGGCTATGCCGATTGTTCTTGGTATTATTGAGCTGTGTGGGCGTGGGGACTAGCTCGTTGTTATTGTTGACGGAGGAGAGGGACTGGAAGGCGTACTTGGGGTTCTTCTGGTAGAGCGTGTCAAGGGACGAGGCAATGAGGTCAGGCTTGAAGGTGGAGAGCCGAGGGGGTCCTTGGGGCGTCTGGCTCTTGGAGGAATATTGAGGGGACCAGATGTCCTCGTAGTCACTCGCCTTGTCGTCGTATGAGGTCTTCGTCTGGAAATCGAATCAATAGAAATGCAATGGATTAGACAATGTGTATTGTCAAGTTGAACAATTACAATGAAGGGCGGGAAAGTGAAAGTTCTACGGAAATTAGGTTAATTACTTAATACATGTATCTTTATTGTGGCCCAAAACGGACAACCTAGCCTAAAACATTAGCTAAAGTTCGTTTTTTGAGTAGCATGAAGTAGCATGATTAATCAGTAGATAGCCGCCTGACGTGAATAACTCACATAAACAAAAATGAACCTTTTACGCTTAAGATTAGTATCCATATCCGTTCGCCAAAGAGAAGAGCTGTGACTGAGATGTGACATATAATAGACAAACAGGACGGGAGGAACTTGACATTTTGACTAATTCAGCTCATGCAAAATAGGGCCTCGTCTCGTTAGAATAAAAGTAAAGTTTTGAGGCATAAAGGGGCCTTACACTGGCCCGGACTAACGACCAGCTTATAACAGGCCAAGCATAACAGATTGGAAGTGGGGCTGCTGGGGGATCCCTAAGGATCAATTCCTCACTTTCACTCTGGTCCCGTCTCCCCGTCCTTATTACTTCCGTCTCATAAATAGGGAAATAAATACGGGCTTATTAGGACCAGGCCAGAGCCCGTACTAAGTAAGTTACGATTTACGATTACGACTCCCTGCTACATATTCATATTATAAAACCCGGTATTAAAGTGTACTCTGTGATAAATTGAGTTACCCCTTTAAATAAGTCCAGAATCTCCGTATCCTTGTAATGGATTGACTCTGCCTTCCCGCCCGCCGCCCGCTTCTTCTTCTTCAGAATTCGGCCGCCCTTCTCAGAGAAGGTTGACTGGATCTCTGAAGGGGTGGACTGGACCGAAGAGGGCAGGGAGAGGGGCGTGAGGAGGGCAGAGCGGGACCAGCGGGGCGGGACGGGCGGCGGCGTTCCAGTCCCGCCGGCACTCACGAAACTACCCAGCTCCAGCGTTGTGGGCCGAGAGGGTCTAAAAATCAACAACAATTACATATGAATTAATACACAAACATATAGGCTTTCGCACATGTGTATAAAATATGGAAATGAGACAATATATATTTTGGGCATAATGGGATTCATAGCGGATTCATATTGTTTGTTTACATCTACATAGAGTTACTGCTTTACATATTTTGCTCTAGGTTAATAATTCTACATTTTTTGGATACCGTTAAATACAAGCTATTAAATATACACATACATATATTTACACTTTAGAGGAAATGACGTTGGTAAGTACGCAGAACTCTATGTACATTAAAGCGTGCTTATGTTAGGTTAAGTTAGGTTATAGGCCGGACTAGTGTGTTTAGGTTTAGGTTAGGTTAGGTTATATGACCGGTCTTTAGGTTAGGTTAGGTTACATGGCCGGTGTTTAGGTTAGGTTAGGTTACGTGGCCGGTGTTTAGGTTAAGCTATGTGACCGGTCTTTAGGTTAGGTTAGGTTATATGGCCGGTGTTTAGGTTAGTTTAGGTTATGTGACCGGTGTTTAGGTTAGGATAGGTTATATGGCCATTGTTTAGGTTAGGTTATAGGCAGGGCTAGTGTTTTCGTTGGGTTATAGCTTTAGGTTAGGAATAGTGTGTTAGGTTATGACTAGTGTTTATGTGAGATTAGGTTAGGTTAGGTTAGGTTATGTTAAGACGTGTTTAGGTTAAGTTCGGTTATAGGACCAGTGTGTTTAGGTTAGGTTATGACGTGTGTGTTTAAGTTAGGTTAGAGGTTAGGATTTAGGACTAGTGTCTTTATGTTAGGTCAGGTTAGGACTTATGTCTAGTATGTGTAAGTTAAGTTATATTTACGGATTACGGTTTGATTCCGTAAGAGCTTTCAAAGACCGACTTGGATAGTTTGTTCCATTGAGCTCGAGTATGTAACAGATTATTGTTTAAATAAAATAGCATTCACCCTTACAGTTCAAAATTAATTTACCTATTGACTCTAAACCCAAGCAAAAGTACAAAAAGGTCCGCTCATACATATAACAACTAAAAGTAGCATTATTACCTTCTCCCGTCACAGAGACTATTCTGACTCGAGCTGGACTGGCTCCCGAGGCCCGAGGACAACAAGTT
Organism: Hypogastrura burkilli; assembly: GCA_034696285.1. Lineage (NCBI taxonomy): Eukaryota > Metazoa > Arthropoda > Collembola > Poduromorpha > Hypogastruridae > Hypogastrura > Hypogastrura burkilli. The sequence goes on along the minus strand of JAQFZY010000101.1, from coordinate 28,260 downwards.
CTTAGTGACTTCGGCGTCAGAGGGACTGCTGAGCTCCTTCCCGCTCCCAGTACTACATGAGCGGGTCCAGAATTCTGTAATAATTGAAATCATAAAATACATTAAATAACCCTCCAGCTCCCGCACGTGCCCCATTATTAGAGTCAAGGGCCCGCCTCATGTTAGACAAGCTCCCACGGCCCTCGGCTCTCCCAACCATCAAATAACGAGTAGAACCGAAAATGAATCCCAAAGGGCAGAAAACTCGTTTCTTCATAGTATCCGAAAAATAACTCCCTCATTATTAGGAGCATAGGGCAGAGCCAGATATGATCCCTCCTCTCTCAAGGGCCCTTAATGGGAAACTAATGTCCAAATTTGGGCATAGAAGCCAGGGCCAGGGCCACTTTGTTTGTGGCCACAGGGGGAGCCTTACAAGATTAGTTTAGAGCCCATTTAGGGGCCGGGCCAATTTCTTAGGGGCCTTACAAGTTTTAGGAGATAAAGGCTTCAGAATCATGGGAATTGAAACTGGAGAAAAATACTGAATATCGCAAAAATGCTCAGATGTGGAATCAAATTGGCGAAGAATCCCGTATAAATGTAAAAAGTTTTTGCACGTAAGTTATCTGTTTCCTCATTTTCATATTTTGATTTAAGCCTAAGTGTATATTTTAGGCGCAATACAAATTTCTTTAAAAAATTCGACCTATATATTTGCGGATTTTATATTTTGTTATAAAGTAAATTCTATATATTTTGGACAGCACTAATTTCATTTAAAAATGCGAATTTTCTTTGAGTTTAGCACCTATACTTGCTCATTTGCATATTTTGTTATGGGCTAAAATATATATTCTTTTGGCGACACTAATTTATTTTAAAAATGCGAATTTTCTTTGAAAACGAGCCACAGAATTGTACTTTTATTTGAAACCAAGAACCAGAATTGCCTATTTTTCTCTAAAAACAAGCTTCAAAATTGCGGATTACTTCTAAATATGTACAGGGCCAGATATCACGGATATGTCTACGAAAACAAGCCCATATAATTTTTTTTTAAATGTGTGACTAACCTTGTCCCAGGAGGGCCAGAGATCGGAGCTGCTGTCGACTCGTGGACTCAGCAATGGCCGGCGGAACTCGGAGACAGACTGGAATCTCGTCACTATGTTCAAATGAATCAAATTCAAAGGGAACATGAGTAAAATAAGTTCATTTATCTCGTAGTCAGGAAACTCCCTATGCATACATCTCCTATACTAGAAAAATGTAACATCCCCCGAGTATAAAAAAAAACACGAGCTCCATTCCAATCTACTTGAATTCTGAATCCAATTTTTTCTTCCTCCCACTCAAACTATATCCGCCCGCTTTTTCGCAACTTAGCTTACACTCACTTCAGTCCAGAGCCGGCCAAAATACACAGTTCCCTCCACCCATACCTATACAGCTCAGTTTGCTGGAAAACTGATTTCAACTCCTAGTGGGGTTGACAGTTCAAAAATAATCCTCCAATCTGCCGACACTGACTGACATGCAGAATATATTGAAACTTTTCAACGAATTCGCCGAAAAATGTTTATAATGGAGTCCAACACGCTTGAGATGAGAACTTTAAATAAATATTAAATACAAAACACAGTTCGGAATCGGAATTGTAAATTTAAAGTTCCAAGACTAACACGGCGTGCCGTAGCTCTGCGGTGCTAATCCCGGACTAAGACCTAAGCTCCGTGTTAAATACAGCGGAGGCCCGGGAACTAAACTTTAAGAAGCCTTTTCATCATACTTCAAACATGCTAAACTAATTTGCAGACTCACACCGACTCCTGTTTACTCTCTGCGGCTTTACATGCTTAAGTAGCTTAATTTATTCCAAAGCCCAACTCCACTATTTATGCGTCCGGCAGCTTAGGATGTCTTAACGGGATACTACTGTCATTTGGTGCCGGAAGAAACATAGAATTTACCGGAAAGTACAGCCGTACCAGTCGAAGCACCTTGAATAGCAGGCAACAGAGCAACTAATCACAAAACTAATTAAAAAATAACAAACTGGCGTTTGGGTGGCCCTTTTTTGAAAAATTGAACTGCCGGTTACAACTCTTATTCTTTAATTTATACCAGATCCGTTTAATTGATTACTTATGTCAGATTCATGCTCTCCCAGTTTTTTAATTTTCTGTAGTTAGTGAGTGTTCTGTGTAGTTGTGTGAATGTAAAAATATTGATTTTAGCCGGATTTTAGCATAAAATGTCTAAATGTGCTAACATGTAATGGAATAAAATTGATCTTTATAGTCCAGAGGCCAAATCTAATCCGAAAATCTAACATTATCTAATATCTTTATAAATATGCGAAAATCGATATATCTTATGCGGCAAGCGGCGGCAATATTAAGTCGTTAGGTAGTTAGTACCGCTACTGTTGGATTGGACTCAGTTAGGTTTCGACTACCGAAATTAATCTATTCCACTCAATTTTACTTTTTTTCTGGTACAAATTATTTTTTACGGAATAATTACTACCTGATCGCACAGTAGTGGGCAATGAGCTGATGGACGGTTTCAAAGGTATGAGTAGAGTTTTCGAGAGCGATCCGATTCTCCACGGCACGGAGCAAGTAGTGCTCGACGAGGTTCCCGGGCAGCTTAACGCTGACTGCCATTGTGAGGGGCAGCGTGGAGCTCCGCACAATGAAGTTCCCCACCTCTCGGCCCTATATAATACCAAATAGAGATTTCAACATTAGCCACCCATCAATTATGTACAAGCTGGAGTAATCATTAACCATTCAAGTGGGTATAACATTACTTCAGAGGTTCATAGAGGAGTAGAATACAAATCCTATTGACACAGCACACATCACACCTACGACTGTTGTGAGATAAAGAGAGGGAGAGGACCATAAATTGTAAATTGCAAAGGATTCGAGTCTGGCTCACTATTTGCAGACCCAGTGCAAAGGCCTGCGGAACCGGAAGATATTGACATGCCCGCCCCCGCAACTCCAGGACAGTTACAGGAACAGTGTTAGAGAGTACGGAAAATAGAGATAAAGGTTCCATTCAATTCCCCGCAAAACCTATTTTTATCTTCCCAACCTCAATACGTGGAGACGCAAGACAGCGGGATCAATGGAAGGGCATGTCTGAGGGCTGACAGTAAACAGCGTATAACAAGGATCAAGCACTGACAGTAAACAGCGAAAATCAATTTGGAGCCTAATGCACATGTTAATGAAGTACATACTGATCATGACAACTGACAGAATTAATTGAATGCCGTACAGAAATATATCAATATCAATTACAAAAATATGAAAACATTTCATTTTTAGCTAGATAATTTGTTATATATGCATTTAATAGTCGACTGGTAGACGTCCGTCATTAAATACTGCAACAAACTACAGAGAAAGGCCTTGTACTAATATCTACTACTCCACCGTGAATGTGCTAGGACAAACTCAATAACCCCTGACCCTGGCAGGGTTATTAAAAATCAACAAGGCCGACAAACGACAAACCTACGCACGGCATGCAGCATTAATATAATTCAAAATGGCTTGCATTTAATACTGATTTAAAAGTGGAGATTTTTCCCCAAAACTCATGGAAATGAGCAAATCGAGCTGTTCACCAAAGAATATGACTTAGGTCGGGTACGAATACCGAATACCGTATAAATCGACGTACAAATCTGTGTCCAACATCCATAATTGCTCATTTCCATATTCTATTTTGGTGTGAAGTCCAGATTATTTCGCAGCACTAATATTACAATAAATCGTACAAAATGGTGTAAAAAAAAATAATACAACACATTTTAAGGCTTTAAGCAGGCTGGATGGCTACACAATAAAGATTAGTACAGCTAACATCAAAATTGACTCCAAAATTAGAGTGCGAGTAAAAAGTGTGCGCCCGGTGAAAGTTCTACAAAACCCAAAATGCCGAAGAAAGCCTCCAAAAACAAGCCGGAAGCCCAGCATTGATTTTATAATCCCAACTACGAAATACGGAGCTCCTTACATGTATGCATATAGAATAGAGGAAGAGTCAGAGTACCTAATAGAGACAGTACTACGGCTTCCTACTTTCTATTCATTTTTTCTAAGACTGAGTCCTGTACCGCCGTAGCCGTACCCAGCCTTTGGCTTTCCGACTCCTACAATAGAACAAATAGTCAATAATATAATGAGGATAATTTTTCAGCGAGGGGTCGGGGGCCCATTAGGAGGCAGACAGCTGCCAAGGAAGAAAGTCGGGGGGTTCTTGGGAACTTTTCCGAGTGGATGACATGTCAGAGGCCCTGCACGTGTCCGCCTCAGCCAAGCGGAAAGGATTCCGGGTAATGAAATCCTGGAAACCATGCAAAACCAAACCGCAGCCGTCTCCCAAAAGCAGCATGCTATTCACATGGGAGGCTTCTCAGTCAGTCAGTAATAATATCTTATAGTAAGTAATATAACCTACTTTTTAGGTTCACAGATAAAGTAATGCAGCAAGGCTTAATACCAAATACCACTTATTACTTAATTATTAAGCCCACCAAAAGGTTACACTTTTCACCGATGATTTTTCATACCATTCGCCCTGCATTTAATTGGGCCCAAAAAATATACTTTGTCCAAAACAAAGTATGGAAACGAGCAAATTTAAATTTTGTGACTCAAGTCTGGTAAAGTAGATCTGGTAATATAATATGGAAGTTGAATCGGATATCACTCCGGTATAAACAGATTAAACGTGTATGCCCAACACTTGCTTATTTAAGTTTAAGTACACTAAGTAATTACATACATGTACTTGGTTTTGGTCTAAAGTCATAATTTTTTTGGGCAGCAGTATATTTATGTCGTTCATATTTCACGAAAAATATTTATTTTAGACCTGGATGTTTTAGTTAGGTTAGGTGTAGTCAGCTTTTGACTTAGGTTTGTGATAGCTTCGAGCTAAGGTTAGGTTAGGTTTAGCTAGCTTCTGGCTAATGTTAGGTTAGGTTTAGCTTGCATTTGACTTAGGATAGTGATAGCTTGCTTCTATTTTAGGTTATATTAGATTTAGGTAGCGTCTAGCTTAGGTTAGGTTAGCATGAACTCGCTACTGGCTTAGGTTAGGTTAGATTCTGGAGAATTTTCGGGACAAATCGGTCAAAAAAACTAAGTTGAGCTATGAGACCATACTTTTTCTTTCAGGCCCAATTTGGACTTTCTCGGTGGATTTAAATGTGACATGGAAGGGATTTCCGTACCTGGAGTAAGTGGAGGGCTCCGGATCTCTGTAGTGAAGGGAGGAACCAGACCGGATGGGTCCGAATGAGTCTTTCCAGGAGTGAGATTTCACAGGTTGGGGAGCAACTGGAGTCTGTCGAGGAGTTTGAGCCCGTGCTGGAGGCATAGGAAGAGTCCGAAGACGGGGAGGGGACACAGTCTGACATGGCCTGGAAGAAGACACAAAAAAGGAAAGAAATTAGTATGCATCCAATATATCAATCAGCATACTTGGGTATGTAACTCGTAGTCGGACTGCACAATGCATTCCTAGCCATGGAAGTAGTTTTGACTTCCCGGGGGTCAAAAATGAGTCCGTCATTTTTACTCCCGGGGGCGTCAAAAATAATTCTCTACGTCATCAAGGGGTCAAAATTAGCTCCCGGCGGGGAGTCCGAAGTGAACTCCCGAAAAAAACGTTTTTCGGGTGGACTGTACCACCGAGGACTGGACGATATTAGAAATAGTGTTAATGCGTTCTAAATATAATTTGTCAAAAGTCAAAAACTATGCGTACCAAAATAAATTCTATCGTGACACCTCTTAGTAATTTAAAAAAAAGGATGCCAGCTGTGTGATTTTTAAAAAACTTTCGAGTTATAAAATCCATCCATTCGAATCCATAAAACACATTTACGATGTAACAGTGACTGTATCTTGAACGTCGTTAATTGTGCCCTGTTTTTAAAGAAACTTTTGAAAGGGAGTAAAAAATAACACCATGGGAGTCAAATTTAAAATTTGACTCCGGGGGTCAAAAATAACTCAAGAGTCAAAACTACGACCTGCACTGACCAGGTTAAGAAACTTGCAACCTTTCCTAGGGAGCGTGCTACTTATACGTGTTTTTACAGTTTGGAAAACGGCGTCTAAATAATGAATAAAATGACAGTGAAGCACCAACAAATACTACATATACCTTACACAAAAATTCAGTTAGTGCAGGTCAATGTGTGCAATTTAATATACGAAATTCGGTTGGATTCAGGTCAATGGATACCTTTCATACAGAGGCTACGTCAGGTCAACTGATGTCAAGCACCAACATAGTCAAGGAGTACCAATGTATAAAAGTTAGCCTAGGTTAAGCCAATGGACCCTAAGGGCGAATAATAGAAAAGTCAGGTTAGGCTAGGCGAATTTGAGAAATATTTCCCAAATCCGCTAACCGAGACTAGATATTTATTAGCTAAAATGCCAGTAAAATAATCCTTAATTTAACTATGCCTACAAGAATGGACTCACATTTCCCCAATTTTATTTTGACATATAAGGATGAAGTCAAGAGTGACTTGTTCCCCGGTTCGTCAATATCGCTAAGAATTCAGGCCATGCCCTGTCCTGTTGACATTTCGGATTTTCCCTTGCATTTAAGGCAACCGGCTCCCTCCTACTAAATTATACAGAGCCTGCCTATCTTAAAGGCAACTATCGGAACATGAAGGGGAGTGAAAGGCCGGGACGGGGATTGACCGGAATTGATTCTCTTATTTTAGCATGGAGGCAAACTTTCACTTGTCGTACATACTTTGGGACAAGCTCAGAAATAAATACAAATACTACAGACGTCCACACTGCTTGTGGCTGGACTGCAGTATCAATGCAAATACAATGGTTATGGTTTATGGTTGGCACAAGCTTGGCGTTCTGCACATTGGACAAAATCATTCAACTGCCTAACCAACCCTTATCCTTATGATTAATGACTATTAACGAAGCCCATAAAGGCCTACTTCAAAATGTATGATTGTCATCTTTGGTAGTGGAAGCAAATGGGGCTTGACCCCTTTTCCATGCCTTTCTTCAAGCACGTACACCTACACGTTACAAGAGATTAGAATCTCGAAGAATTTAGTTAAATTAAAATAAACGGGATTATAAAAACTGTCAAATAGTCAGCTTAACTGTCAACAAGACAATTCGCGACAGTTATACATTATCCACAAAATCATTTTTAAATATTCGTTCAACTTCCCATTTAAAATTCGAATGAAATCTGACTCCTGATGAAGGACCATGGACAATTATTACCTAAATTGATTACTCAATTGGTACACTACGGCTTAGATTTTGAAATATTCCTTGACGGCTTTTAGGCATTCATAAATTTTACACAAGCGTACAGAGTCTGGTTGGTACATAATACATATTACAATGCAACTGATTCTCAAAGTTTGTAATACTCAATACTGCCCAAAAAATATACAATGCATAGATCGCAGTTGTAAATGGAATATGAATCGGATAATACCTAACCAATATCCGGTTTAAACCGACAATTTTAATTTGTGTATTATTCACAGTACCATATAATGTCGATTCCAGGAACATGACAAATGTAAATTGCATCAACATAAGTAACCCAAATCCAAACTATGACACCGTTCTCGGATCAGCTATACAACTACAACACACTAAGGCTATATAATAAACTTCCTGAAAATGTTACACTTTACTCCTTACAGCATATTACACATACATACTACCGTGTAAGATATGAACTAGGCCGACCGTAATTTGGTTCGTCCGCCGTCAGAACTACCGTAAATCCCAGTAAACAATAGATCCTGACACCAGCCATGATGAGCCACCATCTCATACTTAATGAAATATCAGGCCTTACAAATTAAATCCTAATGGCCTGTGCCTGCTGTAGAGGAACTAATAAACTGAATCCCCCTCCGCCGGCCTGCCTGTCACTGTCATCTCATTCAAAGTCAACTTGAGCTCAAACTTTAATTGATCTGCTCTTATCTCCCTTGGCCGTACGGACGGAATGGAAAATAATACAATAGGGACAAAGGCTGAGGGAATTCCTCCTCCATCCAGTCTCCAGCCCAGCACGAATTACCCGACTCGGAGACCGAGGAAAAAGTCTGGCTCTGTACAAAAAAATACAATTTGCTCCTAATTTCGGGATCCGAAGTATTCAAGAGGGAGCTTGGGGAAAGTCAAGGCTGTACCAAATCGAATGAGACAGAAGCGGAAGAAAACAGAGTAGATACAAGGCTGGGGGAGTGGGATCAATTGTGTACATGAGGATTCCTATCCTACTTATTACTATAGCTATGTACAACCACGCATAGTACTTTGGGCTATTATATTGGCTTATAAATATTTTAAATTAAAATTTTGAATCAATACCGTATACTACACGCTCAGATTAAGGCACAACCGTATGTATGTAACACAGAATTGACCCAGAACCCAAAGTCCTCTCAAAAGACGCGAAAGTCTTTTATTTACTCGACAAGGAATCCCATAAGTTAAGCCTTAAGCCTTCCCTCTGTCTATCCTTTCGTTTCCGATTGAAATCACAGTGTCATCAATAATTCACGTCAGGCCCAGCCAAAAAAAATAGAGCTAATTCGGCTTAAACTAAACAGAACTTACGGGCTTACAAGGGAAATCATTCCTAGCTGCATTTATATGCAACCATTGTACTGTATACTGTATATGTTGCAGATTGTTTAGGAAATTGGATGGTATCCCAGTTTGGGAAGTCGAATTTAATCAATTGAAAATTCCATATTGAAACCCATTATATTGTACTTTCGATTTTTAAAGTAATTTCTATGCATCCCAAATCCCATTGCAAAATAAATTGGCTGCCATTTAAACTATCACCAAATAATTCGAAATTTCTCACCAAATAATCCAGATATCCTCACTAATTCCAGTAAATTACTCACCAATCATTTGAAACTTATTATGAGCAAAGGATTTTTATTTTAGAATAATTCACGGAATTAAAATTCTCTTATTTGAAATATTTCAAAACCTTGGTGAGGATAGCTGCCCTAATTGGTGAGAGATTTCGAATTAATTGGTGAGAGATTTCAAATTAATTGGTGATAGTTTAAATACTCCTTGTAAAATAATATTTACGCATATTATTGCCCAATTTCCTTAACCATCTATGTACAGTCTGCATTATACACAAAGCCCCTTCCCTGACAATGAACTTGAAAATTGGAAATCACGCCCAATTCAAAATTAATTACTCGCGGCACGGAGGGGAGCCTCTACAGCAAACAATGACCAACGGTTATGAATTGAATCATTCCATTCCGGCCCATCTTCATAAATCTGCTGATTAATTCCAAATGTCAGGCCAGGCCCAGCTCATACATGGAAGGCTAAAGGACAGGGAATACCTACAGTACACAGAGCCTAAATACTATATAATGCACAATGCACCCGCTGTAATGATAATGACTTCATTCATCATTCCTGAAGATCCAACGGCCCTGGCCATATAAGCTCCTAAATAAATCCTTGTTCCCTCTTCTCTCTCTCCAAAGACATTATTTCAACAGGCTTAGGGCTTAAGTTAGGCTAAAGGGTGATTGAATGAAAGGGAAAGGGGTGGAGGGATTTTCATTAGATTATTACTTCTATTACGAGGGCCTGCCAGGGCCGAATGCAGTTTACCGTGTAGGGACTAGGGATAGGGACCCACAGCTCCAATCAATCTCAGTCTTGTTACAAACTTCCCCTTTGACAAGTTCAAGTCCTTCAACTTCAAATAATATGGCTAAGCCACACGATCCAGAAACAAATGAGTCTCTCAAGCACTTACTTACTCCTCTCGGCCTAGGCCACCATAATGAACACAAAGTTGAGCAACTTAGGACGACGACGGTCTCAAGTGCTCCTACTTCAAAAAGAGAAAGTTTCCGGGAAAAAGTATTTGTGGACAAGTGCGAGGGCTTTTACCATTAGAAATTGCCTACAAGGGCCGGCTCTTAGTGTAGCTGTAGGCAACTACAAGTATGTCTAGGTTCAGGTAATGCACACTTAAGCTCAGCTCAGCATAAGCTAAAATCCCTTCCTTAAAATAAAATAGGGATTGTATAGGCTAGGTAGGTATATAAGTCTGCCCAAAAAGTATGGATTTTAGACCAAAAATAATGAAAATGAACACATATAGATCCAATCCAAAAAATATAGCTCAGGTCGGGTATGGAATGGGTATCGGTTATGATTATGAACCCAATAAACAGAAATCGACATAAAATGCGTCAAATGTGAATCTATATTTGCTCATTAGCTTATTTGTGTTTTGTGTGCTAAAGTCTACATTTTTTGCCGGCGTATTAGTGAATCAGAGGAATACACTTGAAATTCCGCAGGTTCTTCCCCACAACCAAACTCATTAAGGATAGGACATTAAATGCTGATTACGTATATACGTTATCTTCTATTGTATATTGAAATTGTATACTGCTTCTCGGAACATCTCATCAGAGACTCATCCGCTCACACAAAAGCCAAGCAGTGCGTCATGTGCATTAGAAATGCAACTGGTTGGTCCCTCGTATTTGGTATGCAAAATCAAGGCTCAGGATCTCCGAAATTCCCCCAGAGAGGCGCCAGGGCCTCTCTCTAGCCTGACTCACACAGGCTAAGAATACCAAAAATTTGAGCCAGCGGATTCTGTAGAAAGGGCTCCACATTACTCCACGCTCTTTTTTCTTTGCAATTATGTGGACTTACATCCAGCCGCATTTTTTCCGCTTCGTCTCCCTGATATGATGATCCCAATCTTATAATCTTTGTCAGAGAGCCCCCATTCAACTGTTGTAATGTAATCTTGAGGCAAGTACCAGGAGAGACACGGGCGTATACACACTCGGCTTTTATTCCTCTCCTTTTTTTCCTTATTAAAGCCCAGAACAATCCCGTGCTAACGTGCACAACAATAGAAGAGACTAGATGAGGGAATGTACTATTATGACCAGCTCAGGCCGGATCCCAATAGTTACTGAGGACTGAAGGGGAAGCCTTGGCTGAGTCTGAGAGTGTGATTTTGAAAGGAAGGCGCAGTTGCAGGACGGGAAGTCTTTACTAGAGATTCCCGTCTCGGCTTACTATGTAACTGCATACGGCGGAATGCAATGGAACGAGGAAGATATTATCATATGAAGATATATGTAGCTCTGCTCTATACGTTAGTTGGTCTAGCATTGAAATTTGGTCTCAGAACGGAACCACAGAACCTTTCATTTCTGGTATACTATTTATAGCGTAAATGGTAAAAGTATACTTTTTGCTTTGGCATTTAACTAAACAAAAAGATAATGATTTTAATCAGATTTTAGCATGAGAATGACCAAATCAAAAGGTTATCCAAAAATAGGACAAACGTCGGGTATGGAATATGAATCGCGTATAAATCCTATATAAATACAAATACTTAACAAATTTGTCCAACATCAATATTTGCATTTTTGTTTAATGTATTTTGTTTTAGGCTAAAGCCTACATTTTTTGAACAACAACTGATATAAGTCCTAAACTAAGACGAATTATGTAGTTTCGACAGATTTGTAAAAAGAATAGCTGGTGAAAAGCAGGATTTTGATGGAGGAACTCAGTAAGTCTAATATCAAGTCCGTTGCATGCAGTGGGGCAGTTAACATTTGCAATTTATTTTTGCAACTCGAGACGGGATTGGAAAACGAGGCAGAGGAAACGGCCTGCTCTGTTCCATAAACATTAACATGTGTTCAGAACACGCACCTTGTCCAACTAATTTCAAGGGAAATGATCTTTACGGTAAATACAAACTTGGAATGGCCAGTAGGCAAATGTATCGGAGTTCAACGCCGTTCAAATTAACTCTAAAAATTACACAATGCAATAATGTAATAATAAAACTAACCCACAGGTTAGTTTTAGGTTAGTTTTTGTTATTACATTATTGCAGTTATTACCCACAGGTTGTGAATAGGCACTTCGAAGGCATTAATAAAATATCAACTTAACCTAAGACTTAATATATTAGTGCTGCCCAGAATATAAGGCGTCCGTACAAAACAAAATGGGCAAACAGCTGATTTAGTCGGCTCGGATTCATACCGGATTTACCGGATTCCTATTCCATACCTCGCCTGAGTTAAATTGTTTGGTTACTGGTTTTGGGCCGAACTCTCTAATATTTTGGTCAGGATTAAACACAAGCTTGTAACTCTTCATAATTCATTCATCCCCATCATCAAACCTAATAGGGAACCCATAATAAAGTCAGGAAAAGCGGGAAACTCCCCCACATTAAATTAGTCCCTGTCAGGAGCCCCCCTTGCCTGACTTTAAATATTTAGAGGGACGATGACAGTAAAGGGATCGTGTTTTGGGGACAAGGTAACATAAGTTTAATGCGGGAGGGCAGCCAGGCCGGCTCGGTGACATGACAGATGAAGACAAATCGGCGGGGGACCCCGGAACCCAGGCCCTGCTGTTGTAAACCGTATATCCGCATTATGTTCGGGATCTACTCCATTCCGCCGTCTACTCCGAAATTCCAGGGGAGGATCCAGCAGGCTTAAAGCGTAGGCATAACTTTAAAATCGCTTAAGGGAATTAACTCAAACCCTTAACTCCTTCTTGGTTTAGCTCGAGCAGGGAGAGGTCGGCCTAAGTGCAGCAAGGCTGGAGGGAACTCAAACTTTAAGACGTCAGACGAATTCAATAAAATGAATGATAGTACCCGGATCGGGCTGGCTGGAAGGGTGCGGCATCAAACCTCCTTTCCACTAGCACGCTTTCCGGGAAAATACTCAAAGGTAGGTAAATCTATGTAAATACATTTATGACTTGTGCAGGAAGTGTATTTTTTGTGTAGGAAGTATAATGAATTCTGGCGGAAAAAATTTATATTAATCAGAATAAACTACTTTTGTTGTATGATTTTACTGTCAAAACCAAAAACCTCACCTTGTAGTTCAGCACCAATATTAAGTCTTAAGTTAAGTTTCATTTGCATCACTTGTGGCGAAAAACTTGAACAACGAAAACTTACGAAAATATTAGATATTGCCATTATACAATTCGCACAGATAATTTGAGCGGCATAGAAACTAAAAATTTTCTATTACCACTACGCTAAATTATTTACCGTAAAATAATCAAAGCCCAACCTAACCTAACTTTGCATAGTGCAGATCTAACCTAACAGGGCTCAAATACGGCATAACCAAACCTAACCTTAATTCAGCTGAATAACCTTATAATTTTATCTTCCCGGTGGTAGAGCCTGTATTTTTACCGTCAGAAAAAATCGACATTTTTACTGTAAGGAAAAATCGATATTTCTACCGTACGGGAAAATGCATACTTTTACCGTCAGTCAGGTTAACCGATATTTTCACTGCAAGGAAAAATCGATATTTTTAATGTAAGATAAATCGATATTTCTATCGTCAGGAAAAATCGATATTTTACCGTCAGGAAAATTCGATATTTTTACCGTAGGGGAAAACTGACCTTTTTACCGTCAGGAAAAATCGATATTTCTAGCCTCAGGAAATGATGAGTTTCCCCTAAAAGTATTACTCTGTAGATTCATTTCTGTGTGAGCGGCATATGTTTCGTCCCTGACGTACGAATTATCTAATTTGGGGAGACAAGGTAGGAAGTAAGCGGGAGACAGAGACATAAAGAGAAGGCACGTCTCGGAGCACTTTCTTAGACTTTCCACCTTACGGAATGGGGCCTGTTAAAAAATTCAGGAAGATGAGAACCTGGCCGCTGCTGGCTGGCTCCATAGGCTTTGCGGTAAGTCCCGGGAAAGAACATGACCATACTTTCTCCCAATCCGCCCCCCTGGCCCAGGGGTCCTATAAACTACCCGCCCCGGCCCCGGCCCCGGACCCTGGTGCGAAAGGCTCAACTGAATATCCATTAAGAATTAAAAGGACCCCACATAAATATTCCGGCTGCCCGCACGGGAATCCCCTTAAAAATCCGGGTGTAAAATACAACTCGGGCGGGTTTTTTAGTTTACAAAATACCTGAGCCGAAATTACATCCCTTAGGTAAGGTACACAGAACCTAGTAAGTATCAATCGCATACAGTGTTGTAAAGGAGGAATATTTAAACGATCACCAATTTATTCAAAAGCTCTCACCAGTTAGAGCAGATTTCCTGAACAAGGTTTTGAAATATTTCAAATAAGATAGTTTTAATTCCGTTAATTATTGTAAAATAATTAATCTATTGCTCATAATAAGTTTCAAATGATTGGTGAGTAATTTGATGTAAATGGTGAGGAAATCTGCTTGAATTGGTGAGAGATTTCGAATTAATTGGTGATAGTTTAAATGGTAGCCGTTGTAAAGCGGCTTATTATTAATCCTGCCCAAAAATATAGGCTTCAGCTCAAAAAAATATACTTTAGCCTAAACCAAAATATGTAAACTCGCAAATATAGATTCGACACAAATAATTTAGTCGGATTATACAGGATTCATAATTCATATCCGATTCATATACATATTTATGTACCCATTCCTACCTGTCCTATTACTTGGTTCTAAATACATAAATTTGTTCTATTCCATATTTTCTTTTGACTTCGAATTTATACTTTTTGGGTGGCATTAAATACAAGCTAAGACTAAGCCTAACATAGTCGGGCTCTGGTTGCAACTTCCACGTCGGAAACTCACGTCTCACGTAGGTAAGGCTATAAGTATTAGTCCTAAGCTGGAACTGATCACTACGGATTACGGATTGGTTTTCTTTTTACAAAAGGAAACTATCTCGCTAAACTTTACGTTACGAGAGCGGAAGGATGCTGCTGCTGCGGCTGCATCCTGCACGCTGCACTGATTCAGCGGGACAAACTTTCCCCGTAGTAAGTAACCGTAACTTTTAGTTTCTTTGTGGAGGCTCTTTTCAAGTTCAAGCTCATTGAATGGGCAGGGTGGACTGGATTTATGCCGACCTGTCAGTGTAATGCTTACATGGTCAAAAAACAACCTGAGCCCAGGCTCAGATGTAGCTAGTAAATAGCTACAGTAAAACTGATTGGATGAGCCTTAAGTGCAAGGTAGAAGGTACGAAATTGGCCGAACAATCCAAGAATTCTTTAAGACTTAATATTAGGGCTGCCGAAACAATATAACGTTGATCCCAAAGCAAAATACATGAATGCGCCAATAGTTCAGTCGTTTTAGTCGGGATTCATACATACCTGACCTGAGTCACATAATTATCAGTTACATGCTTTTTTTTCGACTAAAATCAAAATTTTTAGGCATAATCAAATACACGTATCTGGTGACGAAATAGACTGGTGTGTTAGTATGCAAAATTTTGCAAAATTTCGGATTTTAGCAAATTGCTCGTCTCCTTCCACGTCAAGATGCAGAACGTACTGTGGCTCTAAAACATTCATACCATTCTACGAAACTGCTACTTTCCCGCATTCCATAACACAATTCCATAACATAAAGCCCCCGCCGTCCATTACAATTGGGCACGGCTAGGGATACCATCCAAAGGGCTACGGATCAGATCCCCTGGCCTGGCCCTCTTACAACCCATAACACAAGATCTTTATGACCTTTCTAATGTTGTATTGATCTCCGTATTTTCCTGGCCCGGAAAGGGCGAGGAGGGTGAAGAACTAGCTGCCCTGCCTACATTCCGGACCCCTTGCCACTGCCTTATAGGCCGAATTAAATTGGGAAGACTCCCCGACAGCCTTAAGCTCCTACCTGTGCCTATTATGGCCTTCCTTAAAAAATACAAGTAAACCCGCATCTGGAACCTCTGGAATTATTCATGATTTGGACTCGACTTGACACTTATTGCATTCCGACCCGATTATTCACACCTCATCCAAATACGGAAAAAGTACAAGCTTAGGCTGTCAACTGCGGAAAACAAGAGATCCCATTATACTTTTATAGGCCCATTTTAAAGGGCTGAGTATAATTGAGGTTTTGGGGATCCGGGTGTGACAAGAAGCTAAAGAGATTTGAGGGGGTGACAAGATAGGAGGAGCTAGGAGTGGTAAAGGTAAGATCAAGACATTTATTTCCTTCCATTCCATTTCTCGGTTTACTGGCTGGCGGGACCGGGGATCCCCGCCTCATCTATTCTACATGGAACTCCGCACTCCAATAAAGGGAGGGGTCCCGAGGGGGACTCCAAAGATCTCAGGTGTTAAACGTGGACCAAATTACATTTTCACAATTTCCTTGAAATAACAAAGAGGGAACGGCACGGGCCGCTGGACTCGGGAGCATCCCAATGGAGTCACTCTGCCTATGCAATGCACTATGCATGCACCCTCTACATGCACATGGCTTACTATGCAATTTCAGACACTTTCTCTAGGAGAAAGTTCCTATTCTTGGCTCTAATGCCGAGAATAGGTGTTCACCAAAAAGTATAGGTTTTAACCCTAAACAAATTAACATAATCCACAAGACGACCTCAAGTCTAAAGTCTTAACCAAACATGTCTCAGATCTCGTACCTACTTACGGAATGTGAATTGGGTAAGCCTCCTTGGTAAAACAAAGAAAAATTTGTGTTCAACATCTATATTTTCTCATTTGGGCTAAAACCTATATTTAAACGATCACCAAGTAATCCGAAATCTCTCACCAATTAATGCAGATTTCCTCACCTAGATTTCGAAATAGTTCGAACAAGTAAATTTTAATTTCGTTAATTATTGTAAAATAAATAATCTTTAGCTCAGAATAAGTTTCAAATGATTGGTGCGTAATTTACTGTAATTGGTGAGGAAATCTGCTTTAATTGGTGAGAGATTTCAAATTTATTGGTGAGGAAACCTGCTTTAATTGGTGAGAGATTTCAAATAATTTTTGTGAGGAAATCGGCTTTAATTGGTGAGGCATGTCAAATAATTTTGTGAGGAAATCGACTTTAATTGGTGAGACATGTCAAATAATTTTGTGAAGAAATCGGCTTTAATTGGTGAAAGATTTCAAATAATTTGGTGAGGAAATCAGCTTTAATTGGTGAGAGATTGCGAATGAATTGGTGATAGTTTAAATGGCAGCCTATATTTTTTTTTGACAGCATTAAGTACAAACCTCCAGCCCCTTCCATGATTCACGTAGTGCACTTTGTACTTCCTATACTATCTTCATGGCGGGCCGTCTGCCGGGTCCCATGCCATTACCACTGAACCGAAACTGAAGTGAGTAGCTAGTACTACAGGAGGAAACCGAATACCCGGGTTCTTCGGGAACCCTACCGATTTTCTATTAGACAGGAACAAGTACTAGTTCCCAATAGTTGGAGTCTACAGTGAAACAGTATCTGGTGCCGCCTAAGGAAAGCCAGAAGGCAGAGGCTCGGGCTCTGGTTTGTCTACTTCATCTCCTCTGTTTACATTTAAGTGATGAGTGGTATGGTACACGAGTGGGCTGTAGTCTGTACTGAGCCTCTCGGATTAATTTCCCGGCCTGCCCTCCAAGTTCATGTTCAGAAGGCCCCTTCCACTAATAATACCGCCGCACAAATCATACTACACCTAAGCCAGAGACTTAATGCAGGGACATGATCAGGAACGGGAGGCTCATTTTGATCCCTGTCACTCCTCATTAGACAGATACATCAGGCCTATAGGAATAAAACTGGATTATCATTAATTAACAAGGGAACAGGCTGAGCTTAACATAGGACCAGGGTTTCTCTTTTTCTTGCCCCCAAAATATTGGTTTTCGCGGAAAACTATAGCAATAACCGGAATAAATTCGTAATAGTTAATAATAAAGTGCTCCCCAAAAAATAAGACAAAATATGTAAAAATGCTCAAATATACTCAGATGTTGGACACAAATTGCTTGGTCGATTGGTACGGGATTCATACCCGACATGAGTCATATTCTTTGGTTAAGATCTAAAATTGCTCATTTCCATATCTTTGGCTAAAGTATATATTTATTGGGCAGTTCATTAAATTCCCGACAAATCTCGTATTTCTTCCTGTACGAAATGATTACCAGCCAGCATAAGCATAGGATGCTTAATTTTATACTACACAGTCTGTAAGCCGAGCGCCTTAAAAATTCAAATTCTCATTTCCCTAAAGTGACTCCCATTAGGAGCAGATGGGGAGAAACACTCCCAGGCCTTACTTAATGATAATTGTTCCTTGCGCTCAGTAATTAATGTGACAGTTAAGGGGATCGGACATTACTTTACCAAGTTTGGGGGGAAAAGAAGCCAAAAAAGGCGACACTTTTATGCTCCACCGTCACGCCTAGCTAAAACTCTGACCACTTCAAGTTCATTTAAATGAGTCTCCAAGGTCCAGTATACACGCAAACGCAAACGTGTGGGGGAAACTCAGGTAATTTACGAATTATACTAGCCTCAGAGGTACAAAGTTGGGCAAATGGCCAGGCCATTCACAGTACTTTAAAAATGTCTTATTTCGAAGCCGAATGGTACATTTTCGATTACTGAATAAGATGCACCTCGATATTTATTTAAATACTTGGAACTCTTTGGAGTCCTCTGTAATTTGAAAATTAATTTAATGGTCTCCAAAAATCGGGTATTCTCCTTGCCCTTGTACTGAAATTCAGTAGTCTATAGAACTATGAATCATAAATCATAATTAAATAATAAGGGAAATTAAATTACGGGTTCGGGATTAATATATTTATGTATACCTATATACATATTCGACTACGACTAACATCAAAGTAAGTGAAAACTTAAAAGGCCAAAGGGGATGACTACGCCTAAGAGGGGGAGACAAACAAAGACGATTTAAAATGCATGGCTTAACTAAATACTAAAGCCTCATAACTGTAAGCCGTATCTCGAGTATACAGAACGGCTCCTCAAGACAAAAGGAAGCCTGAAAATGTCATATTCAAAAGGTATTTTCTATTCGCTATTCCTATTCATGGCTCCTAATACCTTCCACGGCAAAGGGAAAGCAAACTTTGGGCTTAGCCTAAGCTAGGTATACACAATGCCCCTATCTACGTAGGTACTCAATGAAGAGGAACCTTAATAATACTCTGAGACGCTACTTATTTCCATAACGGGCCAGGTATTACTTAATAAGATTAATTTCAGTCCCTGAGTATCTCTAGAATAACGTACTTATCTTGAGAGCAAGAGCAGAACACAGGACCTAAAACTCAATTAATAATAGGAAGATGTTGAATAGTAGCTAACTATGTGTTGCGGATTGTTTATGAAATTGTACAGTTTCCATACTTCCGGGTCAGTTCAATCAATGCAAACATTTCATAATCAAATCGAATTATTAAGTGCACCGCATGGTCTACTTTATGCGAATGTCCTGTCTCTCCGTCTGTCTGTCCATGTGCAGCATAACTCCTAGACGATTTGGAATTATTAGACAGTGTTTTTGACTAATCTTCAGCTAAGCTTCTGACCATGGCCCACTCAGAAGATGAATAACCCACGTGAACTCCATGGTTAGGTCACATAAGGGGTCATCAACAAATTTGAACCAAACGATATCAAGCAAGGTGTCTATCGAAAGGTATGGTCACTGGTATTACAGTGCTAACATTGGTTTCACTTAGCACCTTCGTAGCAGCCACCAGAGGTCAACAAAGGTCAAAGTCCAATAATGTGTCTGCAGAAAACTAATATCACACTGAATACGGAAGTGATTAGTTTTGACCGATGATCTCCGTTCTGGTCGCTAGACCGCTAGAGGCCAATAAAGGTCAAGCTTGACTAAAGTGTCAATCTAGCGTTTAAGTCACGTAGAGTAAATGGTGGTACTCGGTCATTATGGTTCAAGATTACGGTGCACTTATTTAAGCCCATGTTAAGATTGTTTATTTCACATATCATGCTAGGGTTAGCTCTAAACCAGAATCTTATGCTCCTTCCAATGGTACAACTTATTTTACAATATACTGCGCTGAAATAACTTAAAATTTGGATAGAAATATGTGAGCAATTCTTGTGGAAAGTGGAAACCGTACCTTTATTTCTAAATACGTAATTGCTACGCAAGACACATTGTAATTTAAATTGCATCATTGAAAAGAGCATAAGATTCTGTTGTAGAGCCCACCTTTAACAAAAGTAGAATAATGAATTTAAATATTTATGAAATTTTGTATTGACTTAATTTTACTGACCAGTCAGTACTCAGTATGTATACTATTCAATTTCCTCAGCAATCTGGAACATATGCAATAAACTGTAAAACCTGGATTCTGTATTCTGTATTCCGTAGACCCCGTTTCCCGTAACTAAGCACAACATTGAATCCATTAGGGGAGAAGCTCCCTCCGCCTGAGACTAAAGGGTAATAAAAGGGACGCCCTCCGAAGCTAATGTAATATCAAATGTCAATTCCGGATATGTAGCCGAGGAACTTATGTTACAAAATGTTCCCTTCACTTCCGGGCGGGGAGAAGCCTCGGAAACTTCGGATTTCCCTCCTGGAGCTATTTACCTTGGACTAAGGGCCGGTCGGCAGTCAGGTTCGGGTTCTATACGTATTCAGATGCAACAGGGAGACAGAGCATTCCCGTGAAGTAATTTGTAGTAAAACAATTCCGACAAATATCGGGATTGGAATCTTACACCTGCTGTGTCGCTTCGTTTTTCTAGGACCTTTTCTTTAGGACTACATGACAGATATTTTAAGTTGATTATTTACAATAAAATTCATTAAAGTATCTGGCTACATTTTGACATTAGCTAGACATACGAATTTACCAAATACTGACTGGCGTTCTGACTTACTAAAAAACGAATTCTCGCCACGGAACTTTTAATCGAAACTTACACACCTAAATTTCGGTTAGGTTCCTAGTTAAAGTTTGGATTCGATTTGCAATGCTGCCAAAAGCGTATATATGTCATCTAACAAATAAATATATGGAAATGAACTAATATAAGATATTGACCAAATAATATGATATGACTCAGGAATATAAACCGACTAAAGCATTTGGGTCGCATATCTAGATTTTATTATATTATTTAATATCTCGTTTTGGGTCAAAGTCAATACTTATTTGGCAGCACTAATATTAAGTCTAAATGTGTACGTTATTTCGGAAGCTAATTTTCTTGAGGAAAATCTGCCATTTTTTTTCTTTGGCCAGAAATATATATTTGTCCACAAATTTATTTTCTTTACATCAGATTTTTGAAATATAGTCTTTGGACCTGAATTTTCCAGAGCGTATCTATAGAATAATAATTCCTATCATACACCTACACCTCCTCAACCAGCAGAAACCAGAACCCAAGAACTGAACTTGAAGTTGAGCCCGAGCCAGATAAGAGCTATTTGTACTTCTGCCGAAGTGGAAGTAAGAGGAGGAACCCGCCCTTGATTTGTTCCCTCTATTCTTCTCCGTATAAAATATAGGAGGGAGCTTAATGTCTACATTTTGGACATTCTACGTTACGCTGCATGAGAGTCGGGACTCGTCCTCCTCCTCCTCGTTCAAGGGAATCGAATCTTCCCAACTATTTGAGATCTTTAGTAAAAGTAATTTAGGAGATGGGGAACTACCCTACCTACCTACCTACCTAGGCCTATGTAGGCGGAAAGATCAAACCTGGGCGGCTGCTGAAAGAAGGTCCAAACTCTCTCCTGCACTTTCTTTCACTTTCTCGTGCCCATTGTAGTAGGCAGTAGAGTATAGCCAGGTTCCCGGCTTCTGGTCCAATGAGCAATCAGCAAGATATAAATCACCAATTTAATCACAAAAGTCGCCTCACAACTGAAATTGGTCATGTCATCTTCCCTTTCAGCCTCCGAACTGTCGTTATAGCCTATACAGGCTCCGATTGTGGCTATACTAAATACTGCATTGGCATTCTCCTATGTTACCGGCTATCTTTTAACAATAAGTACTGAAAATAAATTCGTCCGCCCACACAAGGTTGAGCTATCCAAAACTAACCTATACTAACCTAACCTAACCAAAGCAACGCTATATACATACAATCCTAACCTAACTAAAGCAAAGCTATATACAAACCTAACCTAACCATAGCTAAGCTATACAAACCTAACCTGGCCATAGCTAAGCTATACAAACCTAACCTGGCCATAGCTAAGCTATACAAACCTAACCTAACCTATAACCTAATCAAAGCAACGCTATATCAAACCTAACCTGACCATAGTTATGCTATACAAAACAGACCCAACCTAACCAAACCAACGCTTGTAAGTATATACAAATCTAACCTAACCAAACAACGCTATATACAAACCTAACCTAACCACGACTAAGCTGTACAAACCTAACTTAACAACTAAGCTGTACAAACCTAACCTAAGCAACGCTAAGCTATACTATGTACTAATATTAACCAAACCTAACCAAATAGATGATCTGCAAATCTAGCCAGACATAAGTTAATCTAATTAGAGCTAAACTATACGAACTTAATCTAACCTGACCAAAGCTAGACTAAGCTATAAAAACCTAACCAAAGCGCTAAACTATACAATCCTAGCCTAAGCTACACAAAACTAAGTTAAGCTATACAAACCTAATCTAACCAAAGGTAACCTAAGCTATGCAAACACAAATTAAGCTGATCTGACCTTACCCATAATCCCAAGGTCTAGTAACTTATTTTAAAATAAAATATTTTGAAATACATACTGTTAAATCCTCGGTAAGAAAAAGCTGGATTTTCTTTGGTTGCAACAATAAAAATGCATGTTAAAGTTTCCCACAAAATTCGAGCAGTCCAATTAATGCCCAGCGAAGCCACATCCTTTTATAGTGTCTAGGTACAAATAGGCGAATTCAGAGTCTGGAAAAGACAAGTACTAAAAATCCGGCTGGTTCATCAGAAAATTATTGCCCTGAACTACTCCGTACAGAACTTTCAGTGTTCTATTACAGTCCAAGCCGCCGCGGCGTCATAAAAGCCTGGCCTCGCCCCGTCTCCCCCAAATGCCTCAAAGTCCAATTTTCTTCTTCTGCCTTCCCTCCCATTCCTAGATCTTGAGCATTATTACTACATTTATATGCTGCATAAAGGGGGAATTTAGTACTTAAGTGCTCATAGGCCATAGAGCGTGTAGGAGCCGGATTCTATTAGAACGTGACATCCTTATTACGAGGTCGGGTGACGCCCGGCCCAATTGTCATCCTCCGGCACTCAAGCACGTTATATACTGTCGCCTGTCACTCAGAGTTAGGTCACTAAATATTCAATTAACAGGCTTAACCCTTTAATGATTCCAGCACAGGGCGTAACGGGATGGTGGCTCCTTAATAATCCCCGTTTTGGCCTCAAAAGGGCAAACTGTCAGTCTCATGTAACCATGCCTATTTACTACTGCATGTAAAAGCTAGGAAATTTGTCATGAAACTACATCAAGTTGCAATAAAATAAAGAGCGTGAGTATGGAAGTCCCTGCTGAGCCCGCAGCAGGCGTAATTGGGCGGGCCCAATAAACCATGAGTCATAATACTAAAACTCAATGGCCAAGAAAATAAAGTTTTGAAAGGACAGAGCACTCCATTCATGCATACCATCCAGCTCAGGGCTAGGAGGACAGACACACAAATACAACTGAGCGCCCAATGTAAATACAAGAGGATTTTTAAGGAACTTTGCTAATAAAGTCAAGTACACTTTACTACTCTTGCATGAAGGGATATGGATGACCCATTCAGCCCAAACAGGACGCTAGCTAATATAAGAAACTAGTTCCCCCGCATAGTACTCCCATTGTTGTGCTTAATAGTCGTGAGAAAAGCACGATACTTGCTATATTATAACAATGGGATTCATAAACGGCTCATAAAGTAAATTAAATAATTGTGTCCTTTTAGTTCGAAAATTACATCAGAGGCGAAGGGCTGACCTTCCGTTCAGTTCCTGTGGCTTCCCTTCACAGGCTTCGGAATAAAATACATAACAATAACACTGTTTGTCGATTTCCGTTGGCATTCATATTCCCTGTAAATAATAATACTACTGCGTAATTCAATGGAGAAAGTCCAAGGGCAGGCATGTATTTATCTTTATTTAATGTTGCTCAAAATTTTCGCCTTCTGCCAATACAAAGTATGGAAATTAGCAAATCTAGACTTCCACCACAACAGTATGACTCAGGTCGGGTATGGAATATTATTTAGGTATTAGATGAGCTCGATACCAAACAATTAAAACCTTTCAAATTAAACCCTTTGTACTACAATTTATATTTTGTATTTTTCCAAAGTTAATTATTTTTGGATTGTACAACTAATTATGGCGTCAGTAAATGGCGTAATTGATAAGTCCGAATACAGTTTCAGTTTGTATTAAATGCTGCACAAAACATATACACTTTAGACCACAATAAAGGATGCAAACAAGCTTCCAAAGAATATGACTCAGGTCTCAGGTCAAGCATGGAATATGAATCGGTTATGAATCCCGTATAAACCAACAAAAGATTATGCCAACATCTATATTCGCTCATTTCCATACTTGATTTTGAGCTGAAACTATAAAAAATATTTTTGGGCCATATAGAAGGGTCCAAGGGCGCTAAGTATATTTAAGTGGAGAAAGTCCAAGGGCGCTACGTATGTATGTGTGTATATTTAAATGGAAGAGAGCCCAAGGGCCGGTCATATAAATAGTTTTCCCCTAACTTTGGGCTCCATTCTCCTGGTAAGAGGAGGTAAGATCACCGTTCTCGGCTGTAATAATCAGCGTCATAAGTATAATAAGCCTTTTGGGAGAGTCCCAGCGGGCCCATTAAAAGAAATGGTAGTTTAGGCCGCCCAAGCCACGGAAAGTGTTAAGTTGCTAAAGTGAAAATGAAATAAAATCAAGTGAGCTGAAGGGCGGGGAAAGGCAAAGAGTGGAGTAGTATAAGAACTTGTGAATAGCCGCTTAATAAATCCGAATAATACCCTGGTAGCTTAGGCTTGGGCCATAATGCCATATAATGCCCAGTCCCGCTCTCTCCCTCATCCCATCCATTTCTTTTAACCCTAAGTAATCTTTTGTTCAACTGCTAAGAAGGGCCGGGACCGGGAAGGACTCGGAGTAACAGCTTCTGACTGAGCTATGGGCCGCTGAACTAACCACACAATCCAAACTAGCTCTCTATGGAGTAGCACTGTGCTCTGGACTGTGGGGGAATTAATGTAGGAATGCAATGAAACCAAGACTAGGACCAGGCTTGCTTTTAACGAAGCTAAGGGAAATTATGGATAATAGGCCTATATTTAGGATGAAATAAAATAGATAACATTCATCGAAATTAATTAGTTTTTGTCGTCGAAACCTAACCTAACCTAAGGTAAGCTAGTAGGGCAACGGTGACTTAAACTAATATTAATATGCCTTAACGTAAACCAAACCTAACTCTAATATACTTACTGACAACTGAATCAACAATATATTTATGTAGGGATTTTAAATTTACGTAAAGTTAATATTTTTCCGGTATGAAATTGCTAACCAAAAACACCGATTTTTCATTGATAAGTACTGACTCTGTGTAAGAATAGCGCATAATGCCTACCAGAACGACTATAATTTTTTTAAATGGCTAAGCCTAACCTTAGCGGGTATAAAACTAAAGCAACCTTAGTCGGCCTACGGTGGTAAAAACTAAACTAACCTTAGCTGGCCTACCGTGGTAAAAACTATATTAACCTAAGCTAGCCTAAGCTGGTATAAAACTAACCTAACCTAAGCAAGCCGAAGATGGTAAAAAAAACTAATCTAACCTAAGCTAGCCCAAGTTGGTATAAAACTAATCGAACCTAAGCTAGCCTAAGCTGGTATAAAACTATTCGAACCTAAGCTAGCCTAAGATGGTATAAAACTAATCGAACCTAAGAGCCTAAGCTGGTATAAAACTAACCTGACCCAACCTAGTCTAAACTGGTATAAAACTAACCTGACCCAAGCTAACCTAAACTGGTATAAAACTAATCGAACCTAAGAGCCTAAGCTGGTATAAAACTAACCTGACCCAAGCTAGCCTAAAATGGTATAAAACTAACCTGACCCAAGCTAGCCTAAACTGGTATAAAACTAACCTGACCCAAGCTAGCCTAAACTGGTATAAAACTAATTGAACCTAAAAGCCTAAGCTGGTATAAAACTAACCTGACCTAAGCTAGCCTAAGCTGGTATAAAACTAATCGAACCTAAGAGCCTAAGCTGCTATAAAACTAACCTGACCTAAGCTAGCCGTAGATGGTATAAAACTAATCAAACCTCAGGTAGCCTAAAATAACATAATATTCGCCTTCTTTTGAGCAACGAAAATAAATTCTTTGAACAGAATCAGGTTTTCTTCAGCCAGACGCTAGTATAAAGACCTACTGTATAATAATAATAGGACGTCTTTAAAGAGTACAGAACAATAATTCGAGCAGTATTAATATTACCCTTGAATTTTCCCATTCCGCCCACACACACACATACACAGAAATAAATCTAATGCCCCGGCAGGTTAGGAGAACATAATCCCGCTCCTTCCCCGCCCTTCCACGTAGTACCCACCCGGAAACTTTTTCTTTTTGCGGTGAGAAAATTTCATAATTGACTCATAAATCAAACTCTTATGAGAGTAAGTATGCCTACACAAAGGCAGAAGTAGGGGGGATACCCTTACACCTTTTACCTCAGATTTACACAGTTTTTTTCCTCCTTTTCTTTTCTGTTCTCTGGAGGGGGAAAGAATCCCTGATATTATTCGCATAAATCTAGACTCGGGGAAGACAAGGGAATGTGAAAAAATAAGAATGGACGACAATTTCGTCCTCCAGTCTCCGCCAAATACTTTATCTGACTTAAAGTACTGGGGGACTCTTTAGCACATGGAGACATGGAGCCAGAGGTAAAGTCCTTCCGCCCCCACTCATTCATTTTCCCTACCTACAGCCTGCTTATGATTATTATTTTCCCGCATATTAGACACGAGGCCTTGGGATAACTTATGGGAACATTAAGCATTTTAGGTGAGAGGAGAAAGTCCGGGAACTTTCACTTTGGGAGCTCCATGAAATATGGCTCCCTTTCACAGTCCATTCTCATAATATAATGAACCTTTGTAAATCATGCTTAAAGGCCGAGTGCATGCCAAAAACAAAATAAACATACTTAGTCGGAAATTCAATACATATGGTAGGGAGGTATTCAATATCCGTAAATAATACATTGTTTGGACGAGAGCGAGGCCTTCGCCCATTAGGGCCTAATGGGAATTCTTCCACCTCGACCGGGCTAAATGCATAGCCTGTCTCATAAAATACGGAGATTATTACATTTTCCTATTATGTAGAGTCAGGCATAATGGGCGTTTTATACATTAGGCATGTAATCAGGGGTGTAACATATTAATAGAGCCATTCCATAACACGTAGTATTATATTGTACTGTAGCTTGTGCTTTCTCCATTTTTTATATTTATTTAAGCATAGTGTAGGTTGTAATACACGAAATAATCAGATCCTACACAAATTCTGGAATCTAATCTTTCCCAGCTCATTCTGATCAGGACCCGTGAATAAAGTAATTTCCGTCCCCTTTACATGGAAGATCTCCGAGGAGGGGTGAATGTGAATGCTGCAGACACATAAAAGGATAGGCATATACCGATACTCACAGGATGGCAGAGGCCTAAATATTCACTATAAGGTCCCATAAGGCAGGTTGTAGATTCAAGTCACAGGAGACAAAAGGCCCTTTGATTTCATGCCTGATAAGTTAATGAAATGACAGTTTACACATCAGTCTCCAGGTTTTAATTTAGATGAGAAACTGTCATTGGGTTCAGGATCAGGCCTGGGACGGGCTTTAAATTACGAATTTCGAGCCCAATATGGGTTTACATTACTAATTGGACGGGGATTACGCGACGCCGAGGTTCCGCAGTACAGCTGACGTTCTGTTGCAGGTTGTGTAGGAAATTGGACAGTAATACATAGTATACATAGTGGTTGGTTAGTTCATAAACTAACTCAATCAAAAATTTGATATTGGCTTCTTAATAATTGTTAGCTCTAAATCAGAGTTTAGTGTTTTCATCGAATCGCGCAATTCGCTGTACTACTATTATGGGATGCTTAGAAAGTAATTACTATCAAAATAAAATACGCTTGTTCTCACTAGAAGTTGTCACATTTTCAATTTGATTTTTAAGTAATTACAAGTAACGACCTCGCCTTCGGCTCGTGTCTTATACTTGCGCACGCGGCTCCGCCGCTTAGCGAGGTTGGCT